>CM067507.1:35056959-35096959 GCA_034509495.1 Acestrorhynchus altus
TTCCTCATGAAAACAATGGTTTTATGTTAAACTGAAGGCCTTTAGGTTGTAGGTTCAACTGCACTGGATGTAACCTGAATACGGGAAAACCAGGTCACTGTATATGATTAATGAAATTAACAAAGCGCTGACCTCTCCACACCGTTCAGCTTCCACCTGTGTTTCCTGGACATGAGCAGGCTCCCTCCCCAGGCACCCTGCAGGGAGAAACCCAAGAGTTAACACACTAACACACACGCTAACACACACGCATACCGAGGCTGTTTAACAAGGCTGCTAAACTCCCTTATGGGCGGTTTCAAGGTCACACTAGACATTATAGAACCTACTTTTACAGCTGGGCTCGATCTTTATACTAATTAGCTTAAGTCCATATGCAATGTGTCCACATGTTCGTGGACACCCTTTCTACTCAATGCGTTCAGCTACTTTAAGTGGCACACATTGTTGACACAGATGTGCAAATGCACACACACCGCTTGTCTAGTCCCTGTAGAGAAGTATTGCCAATAGAGTAGAACTCCCTGGAGCAAATAAATGTGACCCTATTGACATCATGTCTAATGCCAGGCGTGGGCTAGAGGGGTATAAAGCCCCTGCACTGAGCTCTGGAGCAGTGGAACTGTGTTCTCTGGAATGAAGGAGCTCCGTCCAGTACTTTTAGGATGAGCTGGGAGTTGGGTATGAGGTGGAGTGGTGGTCATCCAACATCCTGTCAACACTAATCCTCTTGTGGCTGTTGTGGCACATTCTCACAGCAACGTTCTAAAATCTAGTAGAAAGTCTTTGCTGGACTGTAGAGACAATCAGTCCAACAAAAGCAGGATTACCTGTTGTAATACCTTTGATTTCAGAAGAAACAAAGAATGAGCAGGTGTCCCAGTACTTTTTAAAGATGGTTATAGGGTCATGATTTGGTCATACTGGATCGGGACCACCAGGTGGGCTAAATCCTGAACACGCATACATATGGAGGTTAGAACACGTCCTAGTTAATCGACTACCGTACATCTGACGAAGTGTAAAGTAGCGTGAGTTTCATTTTTCAACTATTCCTTTAACTCATAAATACACCAGACATCTGGCAGGACAACAACAGACGTCTTCATTGTTGCCATAGTTACTGCTGTTTGCCTTTACTGGGCAGTACTCATGGACCATTTCACAGTAAGCGTTAGGCTAGAAGATTTCCTGAAGCCCACTCAGAGTCTGTATTTGTGGGTTGTAGGAGTCGGGCCAGACAAACTCAGTGGAGTGGATCATGCAGGACATTTATCAGACTAAAGCTCCAGACACAGTCCGGCTGCTTCCCCGCTGCCTACCCCTGAAAAAGCCCCTGGGGTGCGAGGCATTGCGTCACCAGCAAAATGAGGTAATAAGCTATCGTTATTAATCTCATTGGCCCCCAGAGTATTAAATATACACACACACACACACACACACACACACACACACTGTTAAATGGAACCATGCCTTGGAGGGGAATCATTTATAGCATAAACTGCTTTCACTTCATTCCACCATTTAAATTAATATTTTACACGATTATTTAAGTAAAAGGTGAAAATTCATGTTGTCTTTGTTCCAGGTTTTTAAATACATTGAGGATCATTTTTATACTGATGATGTGATGGTTTCCTTTGTATTGGTTCTACGTTCCTACCAGCAGTGCTTATTCACTGATCTGATTGCTCAAAATGTATTAAAACAATCAAACCCACTCAGCAGAAAACAACCCTGAGCATCGTTAGAGTTCACTTTGGTTGGGATCCATAAATTCAGTCTGGCATTCAGTTGTTGTTGGTCACATGTGCATCATGGAAAAGTTGGTGCATCAAGGACCCAGACTGGGAGTTGAACCCCAGTCACCCACAAGCTTTTGAATTTACACCTTTAATATGTATAATGAACCCCAGTACAGGAATAAAATAATTAATATACAACACTATTCTTTCCATAAGAAACAGAGCTAAAGCAAACTGATTTTATTGTTCATTTGAGAAAATTGCATTTTAATTGTAGATTATTGTAGATTTTTGATTCAACTATTTCAGAGGCTAAGATGCTGTAAATATGAATTAAAGATATTTATATTTAATATATTTATATAAAAAGATGAAGTTATTAATAGGTTATTAATAACTTCATTAACTAGTTCCAAACTCAACAAAAAACAATAAAAAATACATTATATTATTATTATTTCAAATATTCAACTAGTCAACAAAGCATCTTAAATACCTTTCAGTGTCTGGTCTGTAAAATATTTAAAATATTCCTAAAATACTGTTTAGTTATTAGTTTAATTATTATTGCAAAATATATGACATGTGACAAACGACTCCAAATCTAAACCAGCTCGTAAAAACACTAACAGAGCAATGCCAGGCTGATGACGTGGAGGTTATTTTTAGTTTTTTTTTTTTTTTTTTTTATGTTTTTAACCAATTTAGGGACTGAGAGGCTTTTTTTCTTCTTCTTTGCTCAGATGAACTAATGCATTTCAGAAAGTCATAATCATAGTTTAATTAAAAACACTTGTCATTTTATATTCATTACATTTAAAATGATATATTTCAAGCTTTTAAGATTTAGTTTTAGTTTTGATGCTGATTTACAATTTAGTCAAACTGAATTTGAAAGTTGGAATAATGAGTGATTTCTGTTTGTCGTGAGCTATGAATCCTGATCATCAGAGGGGGAAAGAGGTGTGAAAAATGCTACTTTACATACTTTTATAGCTTTCTGTTTGAAATTATGAAGAAGAAGGAACTTTTCCACAATATTCTAACTTTCTGAGATGCACCAGTAGAAGAGTTGTATGAATGACAAGACGGGATCTCATCATTGATCCGACGCCAATTCGGGTCACCAGTGTGCCGTGGAAGCAATCACGGCTCATAAAAATCAACATCTACTTACGTCCACATGCATCCAAACGTCATACTTCTTGCAGATGTCAGAGATGGCGATCAGGGGGTCAAAAGCTCCATACACGGTAGTACCAGCAGTGGCACTTACGAAAAATGGCACATAACCCTGAGAGAGAGATTTACATATGAGGAATTCTAAAATGAAATTAGAGATTTATGACTGATGAAATAACAAAAATACTCAATTAAAAAATAATTTTGCATTCTCAGCTAATAAAGTTCATTGTATTTCGCAATGTTCTGCACTGTCAGTTTTTATGGCCTTGTTGAGCATCACATATTTGAGTTTAAGATAAAAAAATGAATGAGATATGAGTTTTAATTTTGATATTTATATCAGATCTACTCAGGACACAGAAACCCTCTGTCAGACCACCCACTTCATCCTTTGTGAGGCTTCTTCACAATGTTACTTCCAGAAGCAGCCATGCAAGCCCAAGCCATATCCCTACCTACACCATGCTTGATGGGAGATAATATAGAGTTTATATTTTGGACCATGAGCAACCCCTTTCCTTTCTCATTGACCTTCCCATCACTTTGGTGGTGGTTGATAATCTTGGTCTCAGAACCCTGTTGAAAAGAACAGCCTGGTCAGCTCATCATGGCTCAAGCCTGGTTAAGATGGCTGACCAGCATAGAGTGTGTTTTCATTTGAGTTTGATGGTTTAGCTGGTCTACAAGCATGATCCCAAACAAGACAACCAGTTTGACCAAGCTTATCTGTGCTCCATGACCAACTTGGTCCACCAGCAGGACTAGAATGACCAAGCTGGCAGCAAAACCAAGCTGGTTGACCAGCATGAACATCAAGTTAGTAACCAGCATGACCAAGCAGGACAAATAGAATGACCAGCGAAACTAAGCTGACTGACCATCTTGACAAGCAAGACAGAGTATGTCAACCACAATGAACATCTTGACCAAAATGAGTGGACAGAACATTCTGACGTGGTTTGTTGTGTTTGCTTAGACTTTTCCTTGTGTGAAAACAATCCAAGTCACCTGGGAAAACTACAGGTGTGAAAATACCCTAACCTGCCCCCTTCAGCCAATCAGGAACTTCTGAAGGGAGTCAATAGTCGGATCAGGTGGGTGGTTTAGGGTTGAATCTGCAGGAATATGAGGACAAAATAATTGTTCTTGTCCTTCACAAAAATCTGTAGGAGCCACCAAAACCCCCTGGAGCTCTGACGGAGAAGAAAAATCCCCAGAGAAGCAGAGACAAAACCCAAATACCGAAAAAGAGAAATACAACCATGACAAACAGAGCGTGGGGAAGGAAGTGAGACAGGAAGAAAAAAGAAAAGGAGAAATGAAGAAGGCAGGTTTGAAAGGTTGCACCAAGGTCAGCATTTGACCACCACGTCCTTTCAGTCAGATCACTTCAACAAACGCGGCTGAAAAGGTCATGTGGGGAGCAAACGAACCATAAGGACTGCACTTTCACGGGCGTGGGCCAGAATTTCAAATTACCTTCTGCTTGGCTTCCACTATCCTCCTCTCCAGGTCAGAAGGTATCATCTTACCCCTGCCGGAGATGAGAGCAGAGCGTTAGCACGGGAGCCATATGTGATTTTCATCAAGACATCTGCGAGCGTATTCCTCGATTCTCTGCTCATGCATGTAAAAAAAACATCAGTATGGATTATCCAGACCCACCTCTCGTCTGCTTTAATACAGATGACGCTCTCTGTGCCTATGCCAAGGGCCGCCGCTCCTTTCTTGATTGAAAAATGGCTCTGAAACACACAGACTGCTGTTGAGACGACTCGAATCGATACAACTTCATCAGAGCAGGGCAATAAACATGTGCAATGTGTTTCTCTGGGCATGAAACACTGGAGGTCTAACAGAAACATTCTATTAATAACAGTTAGAATAAAATGTCTGAAACGGCTCGGGGGCAGATACTGCAGCCAGAACACCCATCTGCTGCTAGACTGAGTGTCAGAATGACTTTCTGCTGTAATAATGTGGCATATTGACATTTCACACTAACAAAAGAGAAGCTGTAGTAGAAGGCATTACACGGAACGAAGCTGCACTGCATTACAATGGGTGTGAAAAGGATGTCATTATTAAAGCACAGATGCATTCATTTAAAGGACCCATTTCCTGCACTTTGTGCTTGTCTTTTATGATTTCCAAAGGTCCATTTCTAGTGTTTTGTCGGGGAAAAAAAAAATCATAATTCATTTCTACAAAATAATTGTCTTACCTCATTTCATGCCAATAGAACAGTGCACTTTGGTTAATGTGCCTTTCATACTGCTTTACACTATGTGTCCAAATGCAACCATTGCTGACATAGGCGTGCAAATGCACACACAGCTTGTCTAGTCCCTGTAGAGAAGTAGTGCCAATAGAATTGGACTCTCTAGCGCAAATAAACCTACTCATTCAAACTCTCTTTAATACCCTGTAAACAGAGAATGAGCAGATGTCCCGATACTTTTGTCCGGTGTTTGGCTGAATAAGTGCATACAGGCAATATTTATTGATCTACACATACAGACGTCGTGTCTCTCAGTACAGCGTCGGGTTTAACGCAACATGCCAGACGTCTCTGCATGGAGTTGTAGAGGTTCCTAATGGTGTCCTGTGATGATCCATCTGCAGATGGTGTGGTAGGGGTGGAGTGTTGATAGAGCGTCCAATAGCATCCACACATTTTCAATCAGGGACAGGTCTGGCAATACAGCTGTTGGAATAGCGCACACACAGATGTGTTGGTCGTCTCCAGCAGGACAAAAGTAGGACTCCATGACAGTCAGGCACTACACCACTGCGGTGCTAAGGTTATCCTAATGGTCTCTGTGCATGTAGTCCTGCATTGTGCAGTCGTCTGGCACTAACAGAATGACTCATTGAGGGACTCACTGCTTAGTGAATGTCCACAATCATGGCTTTTGCAGACATTCAGCAAGCAGTGAGTCCCTCCATGAGCAATCATGCACGTTGGATCATTTTTCAGTTCCTCCTCTCAGTGGTTCGGGCAGGACTCCCAGATCCTTCATGTTGCTGGTCGGTGCCTTGTTCCATCCACTGCCACCAACAACATACTATAGTAATGTCTTCATGACTGGTATGGTGTGCAATATATCAAAAAGACCGTCCTACTTCCCGGAGCCCTACGATGTAACCCATCCCGAACTCTTCCAACTACTCCAATTGCTTTCGAGCTTTCCTCTGGGGCATACTTCACTTCTTTAGGATACTACCAACACAACAGCATGAGTCAGAACAGAAGGAACTCGTGATGGCGCAATCTTCTATACAGCGATAAGGCCCACCTTTGCTTACGTCAGGTGTGGAACCTGAACCGACCCACCAAGTTTCATTAAAAGCTAAAACTTAAGGGTTTTGAACTCTTATTAGTGTGTCAGTTTCTGCACCTGTAAACATGTATTACTAACTAAACCCAAGATATTTTGTAATAGCGCCATAAAGTCTGGACACCTTTGATCTTTGTTAAGTAGTAAACAATCTGCTGTCATTACAATTCTTTACAAAAATGCACACACCATCCATAGATATATCAGAATTATTTCAAAGCACAGGCCAGTTTGGAATTTACATTTGGGAATTTCAGTTTGACCAAAACGTTTTAGACACATTGTTAGACACATTAATAGTAATATTACAACAATAACAAGTTAATAGTGAGAAACTGTCATACATGCTCAGAAGTGAAGGCTGCCAGTTTGGGGACTGATGACATCCCTTTCTCTTTCACTTCAGGGAACATCTTGTATCGGGCCAGCAACATGGCGTACATGTTGGAAATGGCACCACCTGGAGGGAGACAGTGCAACAAGTTACTGGTACCTAAACCCTGCTGTATATCCATTCACTGGATTGTCCGACTCTGACTCTAATACCCTAAAAGTGTTAATGAAGGTGTATAAACTAAGTGCTACCCTGCTAATGACCTCACCATGAGCATTTCAGTGCTGGAATGTCCTGATTGTCATGTGAAAGACACATAACCCTTCATTATTAGAGGTTACTGCATGTCAGAAGGGCAGCGGAGGTGCACTCTCACTGTCTGCTTCTTTCCCTGCCATTGCAACACAGAGGAATGTGTTCAAATTAATCAAGTAAAATTTTCAATATATAGTCCTGGATGCTTTCACACCATCTACAGGCCACACCAGTCTTGCTTGAAGAAAACATCCCACCAATGTTTTCAGCAGAACCCAGGATTGGTACTCTGAGCTACCTCCAGGCTCGGAAAAAGACTTTCACACTTGGTCAAACGTCTAATACTCTTGGGGGGAAAATGGACCAGGGTCCAGAAAACAGCTGAGGTGTGAAAACCCCTTAAATTCACGATGTATTTATCTGAGCTCGACATTTAAAGGTGGTGGGGCACACATTGCTGGAGAAAGTCGACGTCCACACACAGCAGATCAATACATGCAGTAGAGTGCTGTGGCTGAAGCCACTCGAATGGGGGCAGCTATTTGTAATGGTCCATTACAGCAGACACACTATGTATCCAAATATTTACATACTGCACCCTCCCCTTAACAAGCCCACAATCTAACATTGTTGCAATCAAATCCCAACAGCAATGCCCTGACACAAAATCTAGGATCAACTCTTTTTTAATACCCTGGATTTCAGAAGGCATAATGGATGAGCAGGTGTCCCAATACTTTTGTCCATACAGTGTATGGGAGAGTCTAATCACTGTTATTAGCAGATCAATACTGAAATCACAGATGATAGTGTGGTGCTGTATTTTAAGCACACAGTCACCAGTGTCCAGCATTTCCATTGTTTTCAGACTGTCTGGAATGGATAGCATAGTGGCTAACACCACAGTCACCCAGGAGAGCAGGCATATTACCACTGCAATACCAATAATATCAGAATTCAGTTTGGCTTTATTAAATATGATGAACAAAATGATGCAAATAATCACTACCAATGATTTGATTCATGGATAGCTACAATTATTATGCTTTAATATTTCCCTGAATGTGGATTTAGCTTCGTCCTGGGCTATATTTTCATTGTGAAAGACAATCTCAATGAGAATGCTGTACTCCATAATTATACTCAACACCTGCCTGGAAAACTGGCTCACACACCACAATAATGTAGGTGTTTGCAATTACTGTCTTTCATGACAGACATTTAGCCACGTAAAATTATAGTCAACTGTGCTTCATTCATGGATTGAAATGCGAATGCGTTAAAATACAATATCAGACATCGATATCTGTGTCAATCGAGGTATTAAACATCAGCCCCCACTGATGCTCACCTGGTGAGAATATACCATCTCCACGACCATCTTCCCATCCAATGATCTCTCTCATCTTCTTTAGTGTGACATATTCCAGAAGGACAAACACTGGAGCCACCTCGTAGGTGAACCTGTCCAGCAGGAGGTCACATGACCAAGTGCAAAGGAAAGGGAGGAGATGGAGAGAAAAGTCACCTTGTGATACTGAGAGGTTAAACGGGGTCACATCAGTGAAAGGGCTTTACAGCAGTCTGTCTGTGGTAGTACAGGATAAGGGTGTGTGAAGGTGGGATGTGTGTGTGTGTGTGTGTGTGAAAAAAAGAATTCAGTGCCTCAAAGGGGCCTCACATGGTCCTTTGAGCCATGCCATAGAAGAACCAATTTTGGTTCCATAAAGAACCACGTTTCAATAGAAATATGTGAGGAACCATTTTGTGGTCTAAAGAAATGTAAATTAATGTGAATCTTGTTGATCTGTATTAAGTTTTCCACCAAATTGGAACCAAATTCAGGTTTTCTTGTATGAATTCGCACAAAGAGCCAATTGAAGCAACTCTATTTTTAAGAGTAAATAAAGTGATTATTATAAAATCTGATTTGGTTTGATGACAATTCTGGAGAGTAAACAAACAGCAAATCAGTGTTTAATATGAAACAGTTGAGTCTCAATTCAATATTATTATTATTATTATTATTATTATTATTATTATTATTATTATTATTATTGTTATTATTATTGTTATTATTATTATTATTATATTAATTCTATATGGTATACAACATAATATTCAATATTAAGCCCTATTTTACTGATAATGTATGTGTACTTATAAATTAATTCTGATCTTGATTCTGAGACTATGATTGGCGTTGATTTTAAAAAGGGCTGTAGATGAACTGAGGTGGGTGTGTATAGAATTCATAGAGTATCTGAAGCCCTTTTCATATTAGTGTAACATGAACATAATTAAAATTGATTTTCCTCATTTGCCAGATCTCCTCTTCTCCATGGATTGATTCTGGATTGATAGAATTAGCAGGAACTGAAAATAATTTTTGGAATTGACTCCATCGAATCCCCCCTTTGGAATCAGAAGTCTATCCGTTATCATTAAATCATTTTTAATTAATGTAGAGTTAAATAGATGTGGTAGACTTGACATTCTGTTCATTTTGAGAATGATGTTAATTTCTGATTACTGTTCATGTAGTAAAACCATCGCTGTCACATAAAGTCACACAAATGCAAAAAAATATGCCAAGCTATTTTAGAGGATTTCTATTGGTCATTTCTATTCAGCATGCAATTCTCACTGAAATGCAAGATTCCGTTGTGTCGAAAAATGCCAAGGGAGGATTTTTGTGTGACAATGATGTTCACTCAGTCAGTTGATTATGTGGTTTGAGGCCTGTGTACAGAATTCCCACTCCTGGACAATTCACTTCACTGGGATCAATTCTGTCATATAAGGATCAGCTGTATTCTGCTGAGAGACAGTGACGCTGATTTGCTCATATAATACATCTTTTCTTTCTTCCTGTCCTACACTGGAAATACACCCTCTCCTCCCAACGAATAAATAAACAAATGAAATTAGAAATGAAAAATCTTAGCTTCGTTCCAGCAAAATACAGCTTAAATCGGGAATTTCGGAAAAAATATTAACATTTTGTGAGCTTCAGTAATAATTTTAATTCATTTAATTTTCCTTCCTCCTGAATGGTGAGTGATAACAGAGTAATGGAGGGTGGGCAGTGTCAAAGCCGGGCTGCCTTTCATTTCGTCCTTTCAGTTTGTTGCTGGGAGAGGAGGACTGCTATCTGCATACACAGCCCCCCATCAACAACAGGGGGGCAGGAAACGGAAATGACTGTGTGAGTGTTTTCTCTTTTTGGTGATGAGAGGAGCTGCACTCACATGTGTGTGGCAGTCGGCGTCAGCCAATCTGCAGAGCCAGCCATATCTAATCCAGTGGAGAGCTGATTGAAGTACCTGGGGTGGGCTATAAATAGTCCGAATAATGGGGGGGGGGGAGCACACAGTGAAATTAATGCATCTTTATGCTCATTTCTGTGTGCCTGAAATGGCATTGCTATTTTCGGCCTGTGTTTCACAGAGGCAGGATGAAGAGTCATGAAGGTCAAACATCAGCAGCAAGCTGGAACTATCAGAACATTCGAAAAGCCATCCCAGTTCAATGATATTTAAATAGCCTCTCTCTTAAATTAGAGCCATCAGAGCAGCCTCCATCATCCTGCCTCTCTTTCATTTGTGTAAGTGAAAGGGTTAGCATCTGCAGTCATGCACAGATGCACACTGATGGAAGACTGTCTTCTCAAAACAGAAATGATGGCATAGAAATAGAGCAGAAAAAGATGATAACATTAAAATAACAATTATTAATTAAAAGCAGTAGCCTTTTCAAAATGTGACTGTAAATCTGAGGTTAATAAAACCTGAATCAGATCATTTCAATCATAAAAATCTGACAGTATCTATATACATCCACATTAACATCTGCATTATGCACATTATTGATATCAAGAAGAATATTATTCTACAACGAAAAACATTCAAGCTACAAGCAAAATGCAGAGGTATAGAAATCATGAATACTGATAATTATAGAAATGAGATAAGAATGAGCTTCGATAGTAAAAAAGCCTCCCAGTTTCTTACGGTTTTAATGGCGCATATTTTTAAGATTGTGACAGCTGATCAGAACCATCATCCAGAGTCTCGGGTTCGCGTCCTGAAGCTCCCAGTTGTTTCTCTGGAGCAGCTCGTTGGGGTAAATCTATCACCTTAAGGAGCGATCGAACGACTCCACGATGTAGGCCAAGAGAATGTCCACCACCTCCTGCAGAAACGTCATGGTCTTCAGGTCTCCATCCAGCGCCGGCAGGAGGTCTGAATTAACCACAGCATAATCAGAGCATCAGAAGACCTTAAATATCAACACATAAACGAACAAACATTCGGCTGTGAAAATTCATTTTGCAGAATAATAAAGACGACGTGCAGGATCCCTTAAAAAATATAGAAATAAAGTTTAACAAATAAATGAACGACATAAAATCTAACAAAGCATCTTAATTCGATATTAAAACGAATATTAAAGTGATGTTTTTTTAAATCAGACTAAAAATAAATAATCGACACTTTATTTGCCTGACGTTTATTACATCAAACCAGGGATCGAATGGCTTTACATTAATGATTAAAATCAAAACAAAAACGAAACGAAAATTAATTTAAAAATATAAAGAATAAAAATAAAATAGAGCCCAGCGTTATGATGTGAATAATGAAAAAATAGAACAGCCATGGATTTGGTTGACTCTATGCATTATTATTATTATTATTATTATTATTATTATTGTTGTTGTTGTTGTTGTTGTTGTTATTATTACTGTTATTATTCTTATTATTATTATCATAATTACTGTTCTTCTTCTTCTTATTATTATTATTATTATTACTGTTGTTATTATTATTATTATTATTATTATTATGGTTATTATTATTATTATTATTAAGTACTTATATTACACAGTGTGTGAAATATTTAAAAGCTACACCCCGTCACAAAAGCGCACCCATTTATTTTATATATGTGTGTGTGTGTGTGTTTGTTGTGTGTGTGTGTGTGTGTGTGTGTGTGTGTGTGTATAGATATTATATATATATATATATATATATATATATATATATATTATCTATATATAGATATAGATAAAAATACATGTTATAGAATAATAATATTTCTTTTGATATAAATAATGTTGCATTAATGCAGATAATGTGGCTGTATATGGATACACTGCTGTCGAATTTTTATGTGGTTTCGGGTTTTGTTAACACCATTTACAGATAGTATTGTGTTAAATAAATCTGAATATATATATATAGATAGATAGATAGATGAATGAGTAGATAGATAGATAGATAGATGAAATAGATAGATATAGATAGATAGATGAATAGATGAATGAATAGATAGATAGATGTGCGATGTTTACCTGTTGAATAGAGGTGTGAGAAGCCCACCGTGGTCTTGGAGCAGATGCATGGTTTGACACTGCAGCTGCAGCTCTCGGACAGAGAGTCCTCTCCCTGTTTGTGTGCGGCGGGGTCTGCGCCTTTCTCCACCTCCCCGACATTCAGCAGCGCTTCACAGATCACACACACTTTCATTTTACAGTTCAGCTCTATTTTAATATGCTCCCACCACTCATAACATCACTGCATCCCACCACAGCTACTACAAAGCTCGAATCTGTATTGGCCGGTAGATGCAGTGATGTTCAATAATCACCATCATTCCAGTGAAATCTCTGATCTTACCACATAATTTCGAGCCGATGCCTCCTGTGAATTTCTGGGCCGCCGCCTGACACCAAGCCCGAGCTGAGGAGGACGAGCCAACACACACAAAGGATCTTAATTTAATATTGACAAGATTGGAGACAAATTAAAGGATATGTTGAAGGCCTTCATCCTGGCCACGGATGAAGAAATGGACCTCAAATGTCCTTCTCCAGCCTGAGAGTGGACACGTTTCCAAAAACCTCCCGCCCTTGGTCACAATATTTTCATCCACAGGTTTAATGTTTTGGCAGCATTGAGCTAGCTGCCTCCGTTTTAGGTGTTGTAAGTCTTGCAAGGAACCTCTGCTCTGCTCACGCGTGCTCATGCTGTTTGTCCTCTAGTTCTGGGCGCCCAGGGCCAAAGCCGTGCACGATGCCATTGTAAAGCAGAACCCCTTTCTGCCGCTGGGAGACGAGCAGGAAGAGCCCATCCAGGGGTGATGGAGGAAGGGAAGGGACAAATAAGGGGAGGAGGGGAGAAAGGGAGAGAAAGGCACTGGAGGCTCCGGTCAGGTCTCCTCAGTGGTCTCCTGCTCCTCCTGCCGCTGCCAAAGCCCAGCTGCGCGCCAGCAGCGGCGTGCATGCGCACGCCAAAAAGCGACACAGTGGTTCCCTCCGGCGTCCGGGCGCGCCAAGTCCCACACGCGCCAGTGCCGCGCGCTTTACGCAGGGACGCGCACCGTGAATCGCGCACGGCCGTGGAGCTGCGCAGCTTCTCCTGCTTATGCTTTCAGGTGCTGCTGGAGACACTGCGCGAAGCGGTCGGATTAAGGCTCGCCTAATTTATTTCTATTTTGCAGGTCATCTAATCCAGCGCGCCCAGGAAAAGTGGGACGGGTTTATAGCGGCACACGCAGCGGTGACAGCAGGCTTTGTCGCGCACTAATGCTGGAACCAGTTTACCCTACCCCACCACCCCACCCCCAGAAATTCCAGCATGATTCACTTCGTGACGAACTGCTCTGCGTCGAGTCGTGACGGTTCCTGGCCCCTCCTGTCCCCGTGGCGCACGGCTTGGCTCGCGTATAGAATTCAGCTCAACTGTCCAAGTTTGAACATGCGTGTACATATAAAAATATAGAAGTGTGTGTGTGTGTGTGTGTGTGTGTGTGTGTTAGAGGTCGAAAGTGGGACCTTAAGCATAGACACTTGTTTGGGGCTCCAGACTGTTTGTGCAGGTTTATTGCGCATATCGGTTTGTCATTTAACGGTCTCTTAACGGGCTGCACGCTTATGGTCATTGACTTTCTGGAAGATGAACCTTCGGTCCAGTCTGAGGTCCTGAGCTCTCTGGACCAGGTTTCCACTGCATTTTGTTCTGTACTTTGCTCCATTCCACTTTCACTCCGCGCTCGCCTTTTCCCAGCTGCTGATACACATCCAACTTCATGATATTGCCCCCACCCTGCTCCGCTGGGGCTGGGCCAGTCTTAGAACTGAGGCCATAATTCTGGATTCTTCAGACCAGAGAATCCTTTAGGTGCTCTTCTTGCACTCACCAGCTGCACCTTCATGTGTCTTTCCCCAAGGAGAAGCTTCAGCCTGGCCTTTCTGCCATTGAGCCCAGATTGGTGGAGTGCTGATGTGATTGTTGACCTTGGTCATATCTGCACACGGGACAATTAAAGCTGGTCAGAATGACCATCTGGAGTCTTACTAGTCCTTCTCCTCAGTTAGTTGGGTTAGTGATGGCTGGCAGAAACCATCTCTTGGGGTTACCTAAAAAGGTTTGCAATGTTCTTCTCTTTCTTTCTTTCTTTCTTTTTCTTTCTTTCTTTCTTTCTTTCTTTCTTTCTTTCTTTCTTTTGCTCTCTCTTTCTTTCTTTCTTTCTTTCTCTTTCTTTCTTTCTTTCTTTCTTTCTTTCTTTCTTTCTTTCTTTCTTTCTTTCTTTCTTTCTTTCTTTCTTTCTTTCTTTCTTTCTCTCCTAAACCTCCTCATTGTTTCCCTTCACTCGATGAGTGCTCAACACTCATTGTCACTGCATTGTCTTTTTGGCAGATCATGTCACTTTTCTTGGCTCTGCAGTTCCTCTCTTTTCACTCAATCATGGCCTGCTGGCGGCACAGCAGTGGTGCCATGGCCTCAGTGTAGTTTTGGTGAAGGGTTTGAAATCAAACCCTGGATCTGCTTAGATAAGGACAAAGCAGTTAGGCCAAAATGCAGGTCTCAAACATGATCAGAGTAAAATCTCTTGGATATAAATAAGATGCCAGAAGAGCGTTAATTGGAAAACCTGAGTGTTCAGAGCACGAGATCAGGATCTAATCAGTGAATTGTTTACAGAGGAGCCAGGACCAGCCTGACTTGCACAAATAAGGACATGTGGCCTCCCACAGCAATGATTAACACAGACCAACATATCACAGAGGTAATGAATCATATTCTCCAAGAGCAGGAGGAATGGCTCAGTGAGAAAATAACACAATAGATCTGTTTAAATGGTGATCACACAATTTAATTGATATTAATATTTATCTTCACATGACAGTTTTACACTCCAGCATCATTAACATTGAACAATATGTACAATATAGATATTTGTTTTTCAAATAATGACCCAGTTACAAGACGTAATATCATATATTTACAGTTTCATACTAATTTGGATTATTTTCTGCCCTGGTTTGTAAACATCCTGGTAATTTACAGCCTAAAAAAAAACCAGTAGTAAACTGAACACTTTAAAGTGTCCCCCGGAGACGACGGACACGAGAATAAAGCACAAACCATTCAACACAATAATCAAACTGTCACAGTGCTGTAAATGACGACACAGCACGCAAACCAGTGGCACAACCACAGTGGACAGGTAACGGAGTCCAGCGGTCTTGGGCCATTTGGGCCACTGATGTATAGGCAGGATCTTAAGGGTATCGTCCGATAATTGGTGACAATGTATGGATCTGAATGAATATTATATGTCGATGTAATGCTGATCCAGGTGGAGGTAGAAATATCTGAGTATCAACATCAGCATGAAAATCATAACGTCCCACAGTTTCCATATCGGTCCATCCCTGCTTATTATTCAGAGGTCAGAAGTTACATATAGCCATTCGAATCCTGGCCTATTAAAGGGCCCATCGTGGGAAAACTGAATGCCCCTCAGTTTACAGAAGCAAAGAAGTTTGAAATAGTATGTAAATATAATATTTACATATGTACATTCTGCTGTTAAATCCCTTCAGCACAGCGTTAATGATTTACACATTGCGCTCATGCGAACATAAATTAGTTTGAATGCAGAAGAAATAATCTGATCATCTGATAATCTGATCATCTGTACACAAAGTGGTGCAAATATTAAAAGAGACAGGGTGGCATAACTGGTCTTATTAATCATATTTGCTTTATTTTATAGGAATAACTGTTCCGGGGTGGGTGATATTGTTTTACACACATGCTTCAGTTTCGACTGCCAGGCTCTCAGACTCTGGTTTTCACGCCGAACTCATATTTATTAGCAGCAAAATGATATAAACTCACTGTTCTCACCACTACAGACATGGAATGGTATTTGTTTATAAGGCTTTAGATGTTTTTATCATTGATGTCTTTTAATGTAGGACCTCACAGAACACACTGTTTGGAAACGTATTTAATAAAACACATAAATAAGATTAGAACCTGTATTCTGAGATACGTGGCTCTTATAGGTGAGAGATAAAAGGGGATTAAACCAGTTATTATTAAGATGTAAACCCAGTCGGTGTGAGACGAGAAACTGACCAAGTTAGAATTGTTAAATGAGACGTCCAAAGAGTTTAATGACTCTAAAAGCTCTAAACTGTAATAAATGAAATTTTGACAAAGGTTTAAAAAAAGGCGTGAAGATGTAAAAATATTAGAACCCAAATAGGGTGTTTTTGACGGATGTACCTCTAATTCACCATCTTAATCATCATTACATCTAAAACTCCTCTGCAGGTTCACTGCTGGTTTGGAAATTAAATGGATATACAGTATTTGTGCTGTAGAAATGGTGACCACTGATTCCGAGTACGTAAGGCTCTGTTCACACGGAAGGAAAGAGGCCCAAATCCAACACTGAATTCTGATCTGGGTGTTCAGACTGAGTCATGAGGCTGTGAATCAGATCTGATTTCAAAACATCATATGAAACCCAAACCGGAACTGGAAATGTCAGATTCAGTATTTTCACGGTTCTCACTGATACACAGATAACATAGCTGTGTCACATATGACGAGAAAGATCCAATTTTGGACACTTTAACCTGCTGTGTAAAGGTAGTAGGGCTGGGCGATACAGACAAAAAATTACATCCTGATATATTTTAGCCAATGCGATATATGATGTGAAAAATACATTGTAATTGTAATCCTCATTTACTATATTTGAAAATAGTTTAATCCAATCTTTATGTGGTCTGAATAATATTGATATATCGCTCAGCCCATATGCTGCTCTGTTTATATCCCAATATAGATATAAATATCCATATATCGCTCAGCCCGTATCCCGCTCTATTTATATCCCGATATAGATATAAATATCGATATATCGCTCAGCCCGTATCCCGCTCTGTTTATATCCCGATATAGATATAAATATCCATATATCGCTCAGCCCGTATCCCGCTCTGTTTATATCCCGATATAGATATAAATATCCATATATCGCTCAGCCCGTATCCCGCTCTATTTATATCCCGATATAGATATAAATATCGATATATTGCTCAGCCATAGAAGCTAGCCCAAGTGTCTTGACAATGAACCACATTTTTACACCAAACCTGTTTATATCTGAACATTAAGTTAGACCATGTTGATTAATCATAGAATTGCCCTTTAAATGACCAATTCCAACCACAATCTGCCCCCAATAGTGCATAAGAGCAGGTTCGATGTAAGCTCTGCACAAGCTCAGAAAGTCACCAGATTCCAGGCTGAAGCCTTCCTTCAACCTTTAAAGGTGCTTAACCCTGGGACACGCTCTGATAGCCAGTGTATCAGTATTTACAAAATATGCACAAGACCAGAGGGCCGTTCACATCAAGCTTGTAGCCTGAGAGGCTAGAACTGTTTGATAAGTCGTCTTCTTTGGGAGGTCTTCCTCAGCAGCTTCCTGTAGTCGTAAGGGTTGTCTTCACTTTGACTCTCTGTAGAGGGCATCCTGGGAAATGAGAGCCTGTGGACAGAGCACAGCAGATAAAACTCAACTTGGTAAGCAGAAAGTGAACAGAGGATAAGCAGATACAGTAATGGTGTGTGTGTGTGTGTGTGTGTGTGTGTGTGTGTGTGTGTGTGTGTGTGTGTGTGTGTGTGTGTGTGTGTGTGTCTTTGGATATAAAGGAAATAAAGCTGTCTTTGTTTGATCATAAACATCTCTCCTTCATTATCATCTCACCATCCACCACATATACTCTGTGTCCAAATATTAATGCGTTCAGCTACTTTAAGTTGCACCCACTGCCAACACAGATGTGCAAATGCACACAGAGCGCCTGTAGAGAAGTACTGCCAATAGATCAGGACTCTCTGGAGCACAGCCACATGACCCGATTGTCAGGTTTGAACTAGAGGGGTATAAAGCCCTTAAATACTTTGGATTAATGTGAAAGTTGGGGTTAAGTTGTGGTGACCACCCAACACCCTGACTTCACTACACCTCTTGTGTCTGAATGCAATCAAACCCTCACAGCAATGCTCCAAAAAAACTAGTAGAAAGCCTTCCCTGGACAGCGGAAACAGTTACGGCTCTTTTCAATACCCTTGCAGCTCCACCTTGCTGGAGTACAGTGAGGGACTGAAGCTTGACCGTGTTAGCTGACCACTAGCCCTTCTTCAGTCATCAGTTTCTGACCACAGAGCCGCTCTGGGCTGGATATGTCACTCTCAACCTAGCAGCAGTGTGTGTTAAAACTAAACACTCGCTTAACACTCGATACACTCACACCAGCACCACACACACTATGTCAGTGTCACTGCTGTGCTGAGAATGGTCCGTCACTTGACCGCAGGGAATGGCATGGAGGGCAGCTGACAAATCATGTCTGACAACAGAAGTGATACAGTCTGACGGTACACCTGTATAATGGACCTATAAAGGAAGGGGGGGGGGGGCTGATTGGAAGAACAAGATAGCTGTTTCCAGTTGATTGAATGGTCAGTGCAGTGTGCAAGTCAGGCAGGTACAGATATCCAATAAGAACGTCCATTTAAATGAGCACTGGGGTGCTACGGTCTTGCTGTGTGTAAGCCTTGGAATTCTAGGCGGTTGCCATAATGTTGAAAGGCGGATGCTTTGGTATTTCAGGTGGTTGCTAGGGTGTTGCTAAGTGGGATGTGAGGAAGCCAGTGGGTACCATACCAGAGGTATGCTTGCGACCCCTTGGACCACCCAGATAATTGTTATGTGTGCAAGCTCATAAGAATATCGTAAACTGGACTGTTGGTGGAAAAGTGGAATTTTGTCTAATACTATGTTAGGAACCTGCTGAGTGAAATGCCCTGTGGACCACAAGCTTTGCAGGACATCCGTGGTCTGTTATCGTCTTGCAGTGTGGGTGCATGCCTTACTAACTACTGCACACTGTACCGAGGAGACCCAGAGGCAACCCTGAGAGGACAGTAGCAATATTTGGTGAGTCTCAGGAATAATTACAAATAAATAATAAGATGCTCATATGGGTTTCACATGTTTGAGGGCTAGTTGGTTTCCAGGTTGGCATGAGCTCTGAGTGGGTACATGTGTTGCCACTGGGGCCCAAATTGGCTCCATCATTACAGCCCACCTTAATCTCACAAGGGTTCCATCTAGGACCCAACGTGCAGTTTACAACCCAGATGGGGCCCATGTTTACCCCCCCTGGTTCCATGACTCACCTTGGTGGGCATCCATATGTGAATCCAACATGGAAACCAGCTGATACTCATACAGACTCCACATGGGCATGTTATCTGGGAATGCTTTGCATCAACAGTGACAATATATCACGTGGATCCTCTGGTGTTTCAGCAGGCTTACCTCTTCTCCTTTGGGGCTTTGGGGGTGTCAGACGTTGGGATATCAGACAGCGGTCTGTCAGTGGACTGTCTCCTGTCTGCAGGTGCTTCCAACTCACTGGCCGTTTGGGTCTCACTGGGCAGGCAGCCTGTAGACTTGCTGGTGCTCAGACCCTGGTAGTACTGGTCATCAATGTCCAGCAGTTTCTTTGGGCTGGTGAGCAAAGAGAAATAAGAAAGCTGTGAGCAGTTTATGCATTTGAAATCACACGTTTTCCTGCCCACAGTGCAAAGACTGTGATGGGCAACTCATAGAGCTTTACCAGACTCAATAAAAGGCATGCTGACCACACCTCAGAGCTAACTGTGTCTAGGCCAGACATAAAGCTTGTTATGACTGAAGAGTGAGCAGTGAACTAGGGCCCATTGCACACTGGTGAGTAACATTCCCTGCTAACTGGTAGTGGATACGTCTTGGTCTTGCATTTTGGGGACTTATTGTAAGAGTTATGTAATAAAAACAGTGATCTATGTGGCTGGCATGCCCCACTACTCAATGCCTCTCAGTCAGAATGAAGAGTTTTATATTATTCAGCTCCACAGGAACCCTGTTACAGCTCCCAACACCAATGGATTCACTCTCTCTCCCCCTCTCTTTCACTCTCTCAGCCCTGCCAACGGTGCTGTGCGATGCTGCTGAGGTCAGGAACATAGCCCATTTGTTTCGCTCTCTTTAGGATGAACACTGCTGTCCACCTTTATTGCGAGCGATTATGGAGGCTGTCTTTTCTCACAGAAGCCAAAGGACATCTTTCTCTCCCTCCTGTTCTCTCTGTCTTTCCTTCTCGCTCCACTTACCGGTGCATGTGAACTGATGCTTTCCATCCTCGGCTTTATAAGCTACCATTCAAAGGTCTAGAATTGCAGCTTAGATAAATCTACGAAATGATTCAACAACCATGCAGGTACAGTAACCCTCCAAGGGTTCCAAGAAATGCATGTATCTTTGGATCAACCCCATCTGGGTTGTCAACTGCACATTGGGTCCTAGATGGAACCCTTGTGAGATTAAGGTGGGCTGTAATGATGGGGCCAATTTGGGAAGCCCAGGTGGGCCCCAGTGCCAACACGTCCCCACTCAGAACCCGTGCCCACCGGGAAACCAACTAGCCCTCAAACATGTGAAACCCACATGAGCCTGTTGGACTGTATCTCTATTTTTGACATTTGAAGTTGCCTTTTACATGGTTTGTACTTTGTACTGAAGGCCAGTTGAAAGCCTGCACTATAACAAGAACCCACAACCTATGAACTAAACCACTAACTGTAGCCAGCATTTGATGTGAACTATGCAGTCATTTGATGGAACACATTAAGGTTCATATGAACTCTGAATCTCCATAAAGAAAATACTGTTACTGAATTATTGAATTATCGATGAAGCATGTTACGAAGCATGTTATGTTCACTCACACAACTGTAATAAAATAAAACACCGTTTTCATTAG
Organism: Acestrorhynchus altus; assembly: GCA_034509495.1. NCBI lineage: Eukaryota > Metazoa > Chordata > Actinopteri > Characiformes > Acestrorhynchidae > Acestrorhynchus > Acestrorhynchus altus. The sequence goes on from CM067507.1 coordinate 35,078,002, forward strand.
TATTGTACTAAAATAGATTTTGCAAACAGCTGTAAAGAGCTCCGAGCACAGCTGTTCAGCAGGAGTTAAAGCTGTGTCACAGGCTGTTAAATTTAGATGTTCTCCAGCTGTAGCACTCACACAGATCTTTTCTCAGTATCTTTACCTACAGGCACAAGAATCGTCTCTAAGCTTAAAAATCTGAGTAACACACATAATTCTTTTACCTCTGCTTTCGTGGTCTCTTCTTGTCGTCCTGGACAGACCGCTGTGGAAGCAGAATGAGATAAGCCAGTGAGATTTACTAGAAGCTCCTTATAGAAGGCCTGCTCTAGAAATTCTCCTACCAGTACAAGTCGTGTTTTCACTGCTAAACTAGTCTAAGAAGGAATTTATGGGATAAATAAATGGGGAGTCCAAACTAGACCCTTCAGGAATAGTAGGGACATGGTCTGATAAAATAAATCTATAGCAAAGACTAGACCTACACTGCTGAATTCCAGCTCTGTCCATGGACAAAGGAACTTTTCTTTCAGTTCTTCGAAACAGGGACTAGACTAGTTGTATCAACAATGGGTACAACTTCAAGTAGTTCAATGCATTCATTAGAAGGTGTGTCCACAAACATTTGGACATATAGGGCTGGTTTCCTAGACAGGGATTAAGCCTACTCTTCTTCTTCTTTCGCCACGGTGGATCATCTGCCTCCATCTTGCCCTATCCTCTGCCTCCTCTACTGTTACACCAACCATCTCCATATCCACCTTCACTACATCCATAAACCCTCTCTGATGTCTTCCCCTTCTCCTTCTGCCCGGCAGCTCCATATTGTCCGATATATCCACTATTCCTCCTCAACACATGTCCAAACTTGGCCTCTCTGGCTTTATCGCCAAAATGCTCCACCTTCACTGTCCCTCTGATCTCCTCATAAATAATCTTGTCCATCCGCGTCACTCCCGACAAACATCTCAGCATCTTCATCTCTGCCACCTCCAGCTCAGCCTCCTGTATTTTAGGCCTTACATCACAGCAGGTCCCACTATTGTCTTGTAAACCTTCCCTTTCACTCTTGCTGCTATCCTTCTGTCACACATCAGCCCCGACGTCCGTCTGACTCCCACCCACAGAAGGATTAAGCCTAATACTAGACTAAATGTTACTTTCGATGGATTGTATACCTTTATAATCAGTCTGTGGGATCTGATTTTTTTCTGGCTGGCTTTATTTGACGTGTCCTCCTGCTAAAGCTCCACTCATGTAGAAAGGAAGAAGAAGGTCTCTCTAAAGTTCTAGCACTAAAATTCCTCCAAAGCATCCATTAATTGGCAACTTGGAAGTGTTGAATTTGGATATGCACACTATTCAACTAAGTACAGTGAGTAATACATAGTTTTCCAGCTTGAGGCATCATCTGCCTGGAAGGTTATGGAGTATCTGGAAGGGTTAAAATGATCATTCTCAAACAAGGCAGTGGATCCTCAGGATTGAACTTAAGGCTTTAAAGCGTGATCTTACATGGATGAGGTTGTAGTAAGTGGAGTCCTCTGGCGTATTGAGTGTCTTTGGTTTCTGGGTCCGGCGAGGGGTCCGTGTCTGCTTTGTTTCAACTGCGGACAACAGGGACAAAACAGGCAAAGCATCAGGCAAGAAATTATACTTATTCACGGACTGGAGAACATATTATTTAGGAATAGGGTCAGTCGTCAGTGCATCTCGTCCTTGCACACCATCACCACCGACTGTTATACCTCTGGGTGTTTAAAAGATTGGTGTTCTTGCTTTATTGTAGTCTCTGTCTTATATTTCAATGAACCCTTATAACAGGCATTGAAACAGGAACAATGTATTTCCCCATGTTTACAGAAAAGTAAACTTGTAAATATGTATTTGGTGTGATTGTGAGGGTTTAAATGACACAGTGTGTATTTTGATAGTATGTAGTTTGATGGTGGTTAAACTGGTTACATTCAAGTCAATGCCAAGTTAAACCAATCAACCACGACAAAGCAGAGGTTCAGAGGTTGTTTCTAAGGTAACCTACAAGATGCACATTTCATACAATGGTAAAACAGTGACTTCTTTGTCCCGGATCAAAATCAGGTCAGGTCATGATCCATGTGCTATTGGTGTTAATCCATACAGCTACCGAGTTTTGGACAGAGAGGGACAGATAAAGTGCAGTGTGATCAGAGTCCTGCTGGAGAACCCTGTTACCTCAAAACACTGAGCCATGTCTATTGGGGGGGTCAGAGCTCAAGAGTGACTGAAAATTGGGTTGGCAAATTACCCTTATTTTGAATCAGAGTACCAGAGTACGTTGAACAAAAGCCCGACCCTGTTGCCCTTATCGAGTCAGAGTGTCAGCACAGTTTAACCCTGCGGCAATATGGTTCATGATTTTCCAGCGGTGATCAATCAGAACTTGTGACGACATATGACCCTGTGTTTGCAGGGCTCAGGGAATGTGTGTGCGTGTAGAGTATTTGTATGTTAATATGGTTATGCACACATTAGATTAACTTTTACATGCATACCTCCAGCACCCTGTGACCTTGTCCCTCATTTTCCTAACCGTACCCAAAAATAAATACTGTCTACAGTCCTGGTCAGAAGTTCTGGAAAGGAATGAGTGAAAACATACACCTTACATACAAACTCAAACAAGAACTTACACATGTTTATTGTGGGGTTTAAGAACTTTTATGATCAGTTTAGACAAAGATGTATGGAAGTGTAAAGGTTTTCGTGGGGAGTGACGAGGATGGACAAGATTAGAAATGAGCAGAGGGACAGTGAAGGTGGAGCAGTTTGGCGATAAAGCCAGAGAGGCCAGGTTGAGATGGTTTGGACATGTGTTGAGGAGGAATAGTGGATATATCGGACAAAGAATGTTGGAGATGGAGCTGCCGGGCAGAAGGAGAAGAGAAAGGTTTATGGATGTAGTGAAGGTGGACATGGAGATGGTTGGTGTAATCGTAGAGGAGGCAGGGGATAGGGCAAGATGGAGGCAGATGATCCACTGTGACGACCCCTAAAGGGAGCAGCTGAAAGAAGAAGAAATATGAAAGAGTAAAGCATTCAACCCCAAGAGCACTGTACCAGCTGTTAAGCATGGTTGTGGAAGCATCATCTTCTGGGGCTGGCTTGTGCCTCCAGTGAAACAGGTAATAATGACAAAGAATGACCACATTGGAGATTATTCAGCATAACCTCAAACCATCAGCCAGTTTTAATGAACAACGGTGGGTGTTCCAACAAGACAATGACCCCAAAACACAGGTGGTTGGACAGTGGATAGAGAAGGGTAGAATTCAACTTTTGGAACAGCCTTCTCAAAGCACTGAGCACAAATATGGAGACTGTGCTTAAAAGTCAGGTCAGGTAAGAACTACATGACCAACACTGCCAAGACATTAGTGTCCATGTTAATGACTCATATAATGCACCACCAGATCAGATCACATTACAGTGATGTTAAAAGCCAATAATGTCATGGTAACGTACAATATTTGCTCGGTCATAAACAAGGTCCACTGGCCTATTTTATCATTTGTGCTAAATGTAGCACTACAGCCAGTTTCTCTCACTTAGTGACAGAAAGAGAGTGAGAGTGTATCGTCCCTATATCTCTTGCCAAATCCTATTTCCCCCAAGCTCATTGAGATCATCTGTGTACGTAACAAATGTGATTTATTCATCTCTTGTAATGACTTTTGGTATATAAACCACAACCCTTTCCACTATTCCAAACTCCACGTCCACCATGAAGCCAATTAATCAACATCTGCCAGACTTTTGTGGACGTGAGGTGGGGGAGCGTGGTGTTTGTCATATTTATTGAACATGGCCCTCAAAAGGTCATCAGTAATTCTCTGTTGCTCGAAGAAATGAAGCCAATTTAAGACTTTCATAATAACGCTTGACGCAATTACAGGAGCACTTTCTCATGAAACATGATTAGCATTTAATGACCTTTTGTATAAAGAGAAATGTGATTGGCATTCAAAAGGCCACTCGGCTTTTCTGCATCTCTGTGAGAGCAACGCTAATAAAGTTTGATTAGGGTTGTTTAGATTGATCATTATTAGGTTGGAACTTTTCACGGGACACCTCACAGCTGTGATTAATTACTGGTCAATTTTCACAACCTGGGGAAAAGAATTAGAGTTTCAAATCCGGTCAGTCAGAATGCATTATTGCTATAAAGTCTCTGTGGCTTAAAGGGGACGATGAATAGAACATCATTTAGTAGCAAAATAGATGTCCAAATATTTGTGGACACCCATTCTAATGAATGCATTGGCCACTATTTATCTTGACTAGCCCCTGTAGAGAGGTAGTGCCAATAGAATAGGACTCTCTGGAGCAGATAAACATGAAGCTACTGGCACCACGTCTAATGAAAGGTGTGGGCTTGAGGGGTGATGATGGTGCTCCATCGAATACTTTTGGGTTGAGTTGGGGGTGAGGTGGTGTGGTGATCATCCAACATCCTGACCTCATTAACTCTCTTGTTGCTGAATGCAATCAAATCCTCACAGCAATGCTCCAAAATCTATTGAAATCCTTCCCTGGAGGATAAAGAGTTGCTCCAGGAAAAGCAGAATGAAATCTTGTGAATTCCCTTGATTTCAGAAGAAAGGATAAATGAGCAGGTGGCCCATTTGTTGAAAGAAGCATGTGGACTGAGGCTGCAGAGTAATAGTACAGTGTTCTACACAGTTTTGGAGAGAGGTCACGTGCAGCTCCACCACAGTTCAGAGACGACAGAGATGACGTTCTCCCAGTTACAGTCAGTGGAGCATCAACACGATTCTGAAGCTGCTATTGTATGGGTGAATTGTTCTGAGATCTAATCTGAAGCTACAAATGGCTTGTGAGTTACTTTGGCACCCACGTGTGACATTAAAGGAGCCACAAGACTTCGGGTGAAGTGGTGACATCCACATAGGGACAGTAAAGCAAAATGGGACATCTCTACAGGCAGCAAATCACAGGGAAACTCAGGCATCACTGCTGACAAAATAATTGAGTTTCACCGGCGAACCAAGTCGAGTTTGTGATAATAGATTCCACAGCTCCACGGTGGACAAGCCTGCAGTGCACACACTGATCTCTCTCTCCCTCTCTAAGGCAATTACATATTTCAAATCGAACAATGGATCTGCACAGCTGTGGGAATTTTCTGATGACACACGATGTCGAGCAGCTCCATTCCTGTTTTGACACTTGACATCTCCCACGTTTGATACGATCGGGCGGCGAAAGGGAAAAAGACAACTTCATTCGCCGATAAAATCTCCAAGCAAGCAAGCAGCTACGACTGAAGGCTCGGCACCTATCGGAGGTTAGACTTGGGAGGAATAAGAGATGATAGGAGAAGACTATAAAGTACGAGGAAGAAAACAAATTGACAGGGCTTTCACCTTACTCTAAAAATAAAGAAAGACACTACATAGAGTGATCCGATGACTGTGCATTTCTGGGATACACTGAATATATACCCCAGCCAACATGCTTCTATTGGGTTAAGTGGGTTCAAAGTGGGAATGGGCTCTGAGTGGGTTTGTACATTCACTGTTACTGGGACCCAAATGGGCTCCATTGTTACAATCCACATTAATCTCACTGGGTCCCATCTAGGACCCAATGTACAGATTACATCCCAAATGAGGTCTATGTGTAACCCCTCCTGGTTCCATCACTGAACCAGGTGGGCATCCACATGTGGGTGGTTCCCAGTAGGACTACCCATATCGACATGTTACCTCAGATTATTGCAATATTTCATTAGATATATAAGATGTTTTGGCACTGTGGGCGGAGCTGAGCCATGCTGGAAAAGGAAATCAGAATCTTCATAAGCCTCATCAGCAGGTGGAAACATGAAGTGCTCTAAAATATCCTGGTAGATGCCACATTGGCTTTGGATTTGGACACAGCAGATGACATGACCCATTAACTGTCCAGAATGTGGACACTTCACACCAGACTTCTTGGATACGGTGCTTGAGCTTCAGCTTGAGGTGATACTCTCAGACTCTTGATTTCCAAATGAAATGCAGAGTTTAATATAATCTGAAAAGAGTGCTTTGGGAGGGGCTTGATATTAGGAATGCTGCGGTCGAACCCCCTTTCCTGACGACGTATGTGTGTGGGGGCTCTTGATGCATTGACCCAGCCTCAGTCCATTTCTTGTGAAGCTCTCCCGAGTCCCAGCTGTGATCATCCCTGTCGCTTGTGCACCTTTTCACATCACATTTTTGTCTTCCAGTCAACTTCCCATTAATATGCTTTGATACAGCACTCTGAGAACAGCTAGCAATGACCTTCTGTGGCTGACCCTCTTTGTGGAGGGGGTTGACAATTGTCCTCTGGACAAATTTCAGATCAGCAGTCTATCACTGTAGTTGCGTGTGCCGAACTAGACACAGTATTTATACCATTTGAATAATAATTTCCTCTAACTCCAAATGAAATATTTGAATAATATGAGATTCTGGAAATGAAAAATGAATCAAAAATGAAAAAAGCAAATTTAAAATAAAGGCTGCAGAAAAGTGTGGTTGTATAGTGAGGTTAAAAGGCCAGTGTCAAAACACATTGTGGCTCAGGCATGAGTGTATCCTTCGCTATGCCAGACCATCAGAAAGAGCTGCTTTCTCAGCTGTCTGTCTGTTTCCTTTCATATTCATATGGATATGAAGAAGTGCTTCCATGGCAACTGAAGACAAAGTGATTTTGGAACATTATTAATTTATGAATTCATTTATTGATTTATTTCTTTGGATTGCAACCCTTTGAGGAAACTAAATTCATTGAGCGTACTGTATGCGAAGTCCCTTCGGTCCTGGTTTGTGGCTTTACCTGAATGCTGCTGAGTGGTCCTGGCACAGCCATTGACAGCCTGTCCCTTTATAAACAGGCCGTTGCTGGTGGGGTTGATCTGATGGGCCAGTATGATCTCATTCAGCTTCTCCTGAAGAGCCAGGTAGTCCTGAGAGACGCTGCTTATCTGAATGGAAGCACAAAGGAAAATGTCAGAGTTACCAAAAGGAAGCTGTAGAGTATGTCAGAACGGCTGACACCGTTTAGTCTGGTGCTGAAGGATGCGCAAATACGTGGGGATGAATGTCCAACACATTCTTATTAGCATGAAAACACAGTAACTATACCCAGAAAAAGCTCGGACGAAGATATGAATCACTACCCAGTGATTTATGTTGACCTTTACTTGGTCATGTTAAGGTCACTGAGCAGTTTTTTTTGCAGGGGCTGTGGGCAGGGTATGCAGAGGTGCCTGAGGGAGCTGGGGGTTAAGTGCTTTGCTCACTGGCACAGCGGTAGCAGTCAGAAGCACAGGCCTGAGCAGCACAGTAATGATAAATTGTCAATATTAGAGACACAGCCTTTGAACATCTGTCACTGCCCTGCACTAGGAGACACTTTAATACACAAGTATTCACCAGGCTGGGAGGACACATCATCTAGTTGTTCACTTGCAAAAGAATTTTGCTGAATGTTTCATTGGTTTAAAGAAATACCCTGAAGGATGGCTTCTAATATGTCCTCGATACATTTTGATTAAATATTTAGAGATCGTCCACATGTTTCCTCCGAGTCATGTGACGATAGTCTACCACCTATTTTCGAACTGCCGCCATATGTATCGTTGACGGGCAGCCATCGCGCTTGGAGGAGAATGCCAGATCCGCAGTTCTGACACAATGGATGGCAGACGCCCGTGTCGACCAGCAGCATACTTGTGGGATGTGGGAAGTGTGCCATCTACCATCTTCTGTGAGATTGTGTTGGAAACATTGGTAGTCAGTACCACTAACAGTGAAATCACATCATTCTTCTTGACTTCTAGCTCTAGACTATCCTAAGCCATGGTCTGGAGCCCTTCTGGAGCCCTTACGCGAGGCTAGACACTATGGGCTTATGTGTGATGTTACATACAAATCAAAACAGTGTCAAGTCTTCACCTGTTTAGAGAACCTTTCTACTTCTTCCTCTTCTCTTTGTGCTGTGGCCTTAAGGTTCTTCCGGTCCTTATATCCTCTAAAGTTACTCTGGATCTTCACTGCTGCTTGCTCTTCATCATATTGTCCTTCTTCTGCCTGAGCTTCCAGCTCAATGTCCATGACATACTGGTTCTCCTTTTTCTGCTCCTCATTAGTAGGTTCTGGTACACCTTTAGCTTCTTCTCTCTGCTCTTTTAGTTTCTTCCTCTCTCTGTGGCCTCTGTAATTGCTCTGGAGGACAGTTGCTGCTCTTTCCTCATCTGGATCTGCCTGGTCAGTACTGGGCTGTTTTGGTGTTTGTTCTACTTCAAGCTTGGCTGATACTTCTAATGAACCTGCTGGAGCATCCTGACCTACAAGTGCTGGTTCCACCAGTTCTTCTCCCTTCTTGTTCTTCTTTGGAATCTTCCCTTCATCCTGGAGCCTCTTGCGCTCTTTGTGACCACGGAAGTTACTCTGGAGGACCACGGCTGCTTTAGCCTCCTCATCTTCATCATCTTCTTTGTCTTTTGTCTCCTCCTGTCCTGTCTCAACTGGCTCCTCTGTTAATGATGGCTCTACCTTCTCTTCAGCCTGGGAACTCTTGCCTGTCTTCCCCCTTGCTGGGAGCTTTCCCTCCTCTTGAAGCCTCTTGCGTTCTTTGTGGCCCCTAAAGTTGCTCTGGAGGACAGTTGCTGCTTTGGCCTCCTGCTCAGTGTCCTCATCCCCTGCATCTTCTACCCCTATATCATCAGCCTGGACATCCTGCTGCACATCTGCAGTCTCAGACCCAGACTCTTCTCCGGGACTTGAAGAAGTAATAGCAAGCTCATCTCCAGACAGGGTTTTGTTTCGCTCCTGACGCTCTTTGAACTTTTTCCTTTCCCGGTACCCTCTATAGTTGCTCTGAAGGACCACAGCAGCTTTTTCATCAGCATCATCTGGCTCAGCTTCTCCACCATCCTGGGCTGGATCTGCAGGGATGGGTCCACCTTCGTCAGATGCCTTTTTGTCGCCTTCCTGCTTCTGTGCTTTCTCTTTTTGCATGGCTTCTCTACAAGAAAACAGCACAGGCATGTTAATGGTACAGATACATTAATACAGTATATGGACAAAAGTATTGGGACACAAGTTCATTGTTCCTTCTAAAATCACGCGAATACATCCTGCTTTTGTTTGAGTAAATGTCTCTACTGTCTCTACAGAAAGTAGAGCATTGGAGCATTGGAGGATTGCTGTGAGGATTAGATTGCATTCAATGGCAAAAGCTTTAGTGAAGTCAGGATGTTGGATGATTAGGATGTTGAAGTGGGGGGAGTAATGGGTGCAACTTAAGGTAGCTGAAAGCGGTCATTAAATACTCTACTTTGCTGCCTCTCATCTAGAATAATATCATATTTAAAACGCATACTTTTTCTTTTGGAAACTTTTCCTCTCCCTGTGTCCCCTGTAGTGTGCCTGGATCTTGGCAGCAGCTTTGTTCTTCTCATCGACTAATTCCTTGTACACCTTCCTTGCCAGATACCCTCGGCAGACTGTATTCAGACATACAGAATATTGATAAGAAGCTTGATTGAAGACCGAGCTGTTTGGGTTAAGATTTCATTGATCTCTGATGGTCATAAACATGTTCTTACCAGCCTGAAGCTTAACGATGAAGTTCTCCAGCTTGATTTTGCTCTTATCATCAGCCACTTGTCTTCTTACCTTGTGCCCTCTGTACGCTGGAGATGAAGATGGAAGACACCAATTAAAAGGTGCTTTATGTTTGACATGTCATGTGACTCACATCAGAAATGGATCTCGGTTTGAGTTGTGCACCTTCAGAAACAAGTCTGGATGTTGGGTATACATCAAATGTTTAAATCCTAGAGTAAACGGGAATTCACTTTAAAATCCTAATCCAGTCCAGATCGATGAGACATACTAAAGCAGTGGTTCTCAACACAGTCCTTGGGGCTCAGCAGATGGTCCATTCTATTGGTGGGTTTCCACTGCATGGAACTTACACTACTCTACAGCAGTGTTTCTCAACCCTGGTCATTGTGGCACACCTTCCTTGCACATTTTAGTTTACATACACGCTATGCAACTCTGAAGAGCTTGCAAATGCAGGGAAGGGGTGCATTCAGGACCAGGGTTGAGAACCACTGGTCTACTCATCTCTATTTGGCTTTTTTTTGTTGTTTTGTTTGGTATCTGGTACCCAGAACTGGGTACTATTTTCATAACTGCTTGCTTGTGGTTACAACTGAGCCAAGTAAGGACTGAAATATGAAGTGTAATCCTTGGCCAGAGTGACATAGATTGCTATTGCTGTAGTATCATGTACTGTAGGCTCTCAGAAAAAATGTGGGCCACCTGGAAAACCCTAAGGACTATGTTGGAAACCCTGTACTAAACCATACCCACATGTGAAGGTATGCAGTGCCCTCACCTGACTGCAGAACAACAGCACTCTGCTCTCTTCTGTCCAGGATTTTACGATAACGTCGGACCCCCAGCCAACCCCGCACATATGCTTGAACCAGGACAATTCGGTCTGTGTTTCTCCTGATCATCAGGTTCAAGTGCTCCACGTGATAATACTTAAGAAAGACCTGAACACAGAACACACATTCACTGCATGGACAAAAGTATTGGGACAGCGGCTTCTTCTAAAAACAAGGGTATTAAGAGGAGTTTTTCCTGCTTTTGTTGGAATAAATGTCTCTACTGTCCAAGGAAGACAACTCACCCCAAAGGTATGGGATGGAGCTGTTCATGGGGGGGGGTTATAAGCAGTGAATTCACAAATTTGTGCAGGGCATGGGTGCCTCCAAAACAGGGGTTCTGCTCCTGGAACTTTCCTACTACCTTCCTTCAGACTTTAGTTTCAACCCTAGTCCACCCCACCTGATACAACTAATTAGTACCTTCAGGTCTCAACTGGCTGAATGGTGCAAGTTAGATTTTGGGTTGGAGTTGAAACCTGCAGGAAGGTAGCTTTATAGGGTTGGTGACCCCTGCTCAGTTTTTTGTCTTTTTTAGTTTCTATTAGCTTCTGTAGCTTTCCTTTATTGCAGGCATGGGGAACTCCACTGCTAGAGGGCTCGATTGCTGCCCAAGCACACCTGATTCAACTCACCTGACAATTGCCAGGTTTAGATAGTTTGTTGGAGCAGAAAAAAGTCTCAAACTGTTCTGGACTCCAGCCCTTGCTTGTCCAGCCCTGCTTTATCGGTGAGTCTTGGAATTTTTGCCTCTACCTTTTGTTGAATTCTCCCTTCTGTTAATAGTCGCCCACTATAGAGTGTCCATAATTCACTGGTCTGTTTATGCACGGCAGTCTACCAGTCTGGTACTAATCATTTAATGGGAAAGATGAACTTCCCAGGTGTTGTTTTTTTGTTGTATATTTAGGTAAGTTATTCCCAAACTCTCTTATCATAGCAAGTATTCATCAGTATTTCTACCTTTGTTTTCCCCAGAACCCAGTTCTCCAGCTTGGACTTCTCCAGAATAGCTGCACATGTGTCAGGGCTCACCGCCGGTTCCTCATTCGCTCTGAAAGCTAGAATGAAATACCTGCACAGACAATGGTAGTTCATATCTATTAACACTGCACAGACATATTTTCTGTTTCTGAATGGGTTGAAAGAAATACACTGATCAACCATAACATTAGGACCATCTCCTTGTTACTACAATAACTGCCCGTTTTATCAGGTCCCCTTACCATACAGGAGCATTGTAGTTCTATACCTCTCTGTTTCTATGCATACTTTATTCTCCTCCTTTCACCCTGATCTTCAAAGGTCAGAACCCCTCAGGACCATCACAGAGCAGCTATATGTGCATGGAGGGTCATTTTCAGCACTGCGGTGACATGCTGGTGGTGTTTAAGTGTGTATTGGGCTGGTATGAGTTGGTCAGACACAGCAGTGCTGCTGGAGTGTTTAAACACTGTGTCCATTCACTGTCTACTACTGAGTTGGAGTCAGAGACAGAAGCTCTGACTCTGTTTCTGCAGTCTAGTCCCTCATCAGAGCTCACAGGATGCTGCTCACTGGATGCTGTTGGCTGGTTGGTGTACTTTTCTCAACAGTGATACTGCAGAGTTTAAAAACTCAAGCAGCACTGCTGTGTCTGATTCACTTGTACCAGCCCAACACACACAAACCCTCCATCACCCACCATGTTAGTGTCACTGCAGTGCTGAGAATGACCCACCACCCACTTAATAGCTGCTCTGTGGGGGTCCTGCAAAGCTGTTTATCAAGACTTTGATGTCCAGAATCAGAGACCACTCACTAATCTGGAGACCACTCACTAATCGAAGCCCTACAGGAGTTAACCCCTAAAGCTGTCAACCCCAAGTGCCATCTTCTCTGACTGACCTTTTGATGAAGTTGGTGAAGAGGATCCGATGAGAGTAGCCCTGTCTGCGGATCTTGGCTGTCTCCAAAATGCCAGTGTAGCGGAGCTGGATCAGAACCTTCTCCCTGTCAAACTTGTTGGACTGGCGGTCATTGTTCGGTTTGATACAGCGGACAAAGTGTGGCTGTCCTGCCACCATCTTTGAAAGCAGGTCCATCAAGGAATACTGTTCAAAAGAAGAGAACAGGTGAAGAAGTGAAATAAAAAAAAAATAATAAAGGTACTGTTACTTGATATTCCCAAAATACAGAATCTCGTATCTCCAGGTTCAGATTTAAACCTGATGCACCCCAGTAATGTCCTGATCCGTAACATTATTGTATATTCTAATAATGTAAGATTCAGGATTTTCATGAGCAATAACTTTTTGCTGTCAAAAAGTTGCCAGAGAACACCAAGTTAATGGACTTCAAGAACAATGCACTTTGGCCATGAATCCAAAGTTGAATTATTTGGGCGAAATAACGGAAGACAAGTTTGGTGCAAACTAAACAGCATTTGAGCTTAAGAACCTCATACCAACTGTGAAGCATCATGTGAAGTATCATGGTTTGGGGCTGCTTTGTGGCAGCAGGACCTTTATTGTATCAGATGTGGCTTGAAGAAAATGTAAGACCATCTGTACAAAGACTGAAACGTCACATAGCTGAAAGAATGCCGCATGGAGGAGTGGGAAAATCTGTCTTTCAGACGGTGTTCGGAAACATCTAATTGACGTTATTTCAGTCGAAGGAGGAAACACCAGCTATTATCCTAAGGTGTCCTGACATTTTCCTCACAAGAAAACTGCATTTCTATTAATTACTTTGTACAAATGAGTTTTAAAAGACAGATCTTCAGTCTTATTTCTCAATATAGTTCAAACGAAGATCAAATGTCCCTATTTTTAGATTTTTTAAAGACAAAGGTTTTTCACGGGGTGTCCAAATTTGTCACACGGCTACGTAAAAAGTAAAGTTTGCTTTTTCTCACTCTGAAATAGGAGGCCACAGTTTGGGTCCTCATGTTGGTGGTCTCTCGAGGGTGATGGATGCTTTCCCCAGCGCCGTCCCCCTGCACACACACAAAATATTCAGCCTATTGAAAACTCACAGCAGTGAGAATCTACAGAACCAAGGGCAAGGCGAGGGTCTAACTGCCTTCTATTGACGACAGTAAACAGCAACAAGGCAAAGTGAGGGGGTGTCAGTTCTACAGCCTGCTTCTACACATAGTGGATTTAGAAGCCATGAAGGACATATAACATATAACACCAGAAGCATGAGTCAGGGCAAAGGCACAGTCACCATTTGGACAGGCACGGTGTGCTCAACGGGCAAGGCAAGCGTATTTTTTTTTTCGGGGGTGAGTGTTAATTTCCGCGAGTGACGCTGAAAGAGAGACGCATAGAGAGAGCAATGTAAACACAGATGTGTCAAATCATGGGACAGCATAAAAGCCCAACATGTGGGCTTGACAGTAAAGGAAAATAGAGGTTCTAGTCCTTGTCAAAAGATACAACATTGTTTCATCTCTTTTTCGCAATTATATCCATCTTAGTGCAGCAATTTCCGATGTAATTCCCAGGGTCTTTTCATGTTACTCGAGATCATGCTCACTCTAATCTGACAAGGAAACTTTCAGTTTACCACCTTTGACACACTCAACGACTGAGCATCCTGCTGTCGGCAGAGGAAAATGCCAATTACTTCACTATGCTGTTGGCTGTCTGGCACACCTCAAAGCAGCAGGATAGAGGAACCTCTGCTGTTCTGCCCTCTGAATGAAAATATGGCTGCTTCTGTTTCCTCTGTCTCCATGTTTACTTTGATAAAGAACATTAAAGAGCTCGTAGAACCAAGATCTGCACTTTGTGGACAGTTGCCTGCCGTATTCTAGGCTTCATACCCCAAGATCAGAGTTAACTACAGACACAATGCACATCATAATAAACTACATGACCTACAGGATCTAAACTTGGCAGTGGTTCGATGAGTTATACGTTTGTTTATTTGTTTGTTGGTTTGTTTTTAGTTTAGTAGTGTCGGAAAACCCACTCACTAGGAGTATGAGAATATGCACATGGCACCACTGGCCGCAACATCACTGGGGAGCCAACGAGCTCAGAGAAATCCCTGGATCCCCACTTCTACTAAGTCTGGCCAGCTGTGCTCTCTTGGGCTCCGGCTACATATGGCGGCATGACCAAGGATTCGAAATGGCAATCCTCGAGCCGTAGTGTCAGTTCTTTAGTCCACTGAGACCCTTAGAACCCTTACAAGATCTTACACAAAAATGTTCTTTAATGGAATCCAAAATGCAATGTGTTTTGCTGAACTATCACTTTAAAGACATTTTGCTGAACTACACCAAACATAAAGCAAATATACAGACAGGAGACTCTGGCACAGGTGGTCTGATCTTCACCACGGAAACAATGGGCAGAATCTTTGATGTGAAATTTCTAAAGAGAGCATGACTTACTATGTAAATGCATGGAAATATATTCACATCCTCATCAAAGACTGTTCATTTCAATGTGTTTAAAGTCTCAATTAGTTCCAGGCACCGAAGTTCAGACAGTGGAATCTTTAATGTACACCCTGTTTTTCCGAGGCTGAGCAGACATTATAGAAACAGAGCGATCCAGAGACTGGACCGCTGTGAACTGCATGAGTAGGTCAAATGAATAAATATCATAATATTCATATTCTTCTGTAAACATACGATTTCTGCTGTACACTCTTAAAATGAAGGTGCTTCAGATGGTTCTTTGAGTGATGCCTTGAATTCAGTTTCCAGTCCTGGACTTCACAAGATGGGTCTGAAACTATGTTGCCAATCCCGTTGACTTCCGGTGTTGCCTAAATCCAGAACTGGAAAATGGACCCCTGGTCCAAATTTAAAGAATAGGGTTCTATGGGATCCCTCGAAGAACCACCTGAAGCCCTGTTGGTTTTAAGAGTGTAGCAAATGCATCTACTTTAGACCTCTAAAGTTGTGACATTGTACTGTAGATGCAGTCATGCCCAAAGTGTAACTCTAGGCCTTTCCTTCCTCGTTTCCAAAGCAACCTGATTGAACACACTTCCACTGCTCCACACCTCAATGCTGGGGGGCTTTATACCCCTCTAGCCCACACCTGGCATTAGACGTGGTGCCAATAGCTTCAGGTTCATCTGCTCCAGAGAGTCCTATTGTATTGACGCTACTTCTCTACATGGACTAGACAAGGGTTTATTAGAAGGGCTGGTTCTCCTCTCCTCTCCTTCTCAGCTGTACCATTGTCCCAAATACTGTCCATTCCTACTGCTCCTTTCCTCCTTTCCTCCTTTCCTCGATTCCTGCACAGGAGAGGAGCGGTAGGAAGGGAGGGGAGGAGAAACATTACCAGCCCAGTAATCTCCTAAATACCAACTCTACCACTGGATGGCCTGTAGCAGCATTTCCAATCCAATCTCTCGTAATTCGCACGATCCAGTGATCTTTGGATATAATGGACAAAGTGTGTCTGATTTACATGTGGTTTATTCCAATGGGAACATCCCCATAATTCTCCTAGAGAAAACCAGCTTAGACCTTCTGTTCCATACTTGGGCCTGACGTCATCTACAGAACACTGACATGACTTCAGGGGTCTGAAGATGGGATGTAGATGGTTGGTTACAATCATGTCCACACAAACACACATCCAGCATAGACACACAGACTGTGGGACAGATGGTACAAGAAGAACGTCCGCTGGTCTATACAGGCCGGACAGGTACTGAAAGGTGTGTTATTACCTCACTGAACGAGAGGGAACTGAACAGCATCAGAACGCCCATCTTTACAAAAGGCATGCGCAACAAAAGAGTGGTGCAGAAATGAAGATCAGATGGGAAAGGGGTAAAGAGAAGAACAGAGTGAGAAAAGAGAGAGTTAGTGCACAGATCAGACAGATCAGTAATCCTTCAGCAGTCCATGGAGGGAGAAGTACCTTGGCAAAGTTAATGGTGCGTTGAGGAGTACGTGTGCCCAGCCGGGCCGTCCCAGATGTTTTGCCCTTGGTGTGAGCCAAATTACCTGAACAGAGAGATCAGACAATGGAGTCAGAACCAAGATACACTTCACATTTGCTTGAACCGTCGACCGGAGAGAAGAAACAGTATCTTCTGGACATGCTTTGTTCGATTCTGTTAGACTACAGTGATCATGAGGAATCACTACAGACAGCCAGAGATCAGAGGTGAGAAAGGGGACAAATCAGCTGGTTGAGACAGAAGAAGAGAGAGGCTGAGTCTCAGACCCAGTCTGGTGCATCTCAACCTAGATCCAGATCACTACCTACTGAGAACCCATGGAGATGAAAGCAAGAGACACAGTTTAGTGTAAAATGAAGTCAAATAATCCCCCAAAATACTGTCAATCGGCCAAGACATGACTTGTACCCGAGCAAAGCTTATTCCAGACCAATTGTGACCATACTAACAGCATGTCTACACTGTCACACACGTTCCTGACGCTGTGCATCGTATCAGTCGGACTTGCTGTGCGGTTTCTGAAGCTCTACGACGTGAGTCTTTATTCAAAGATACTTTTAACCTTAAACTCTTGAACTCAAGGCCAATTTTGCGGGATGTTTCTTGTAGTTTGTTGTACATTTATTCACTTTCATATTTATAGGTGACAGTCACACATAACAGGTAATGACATTTAATCAAATGTCCCTTAATTTGAGATTTGAGAATTCAAATATTTGTATTATTTATTTATTTATTTATTTGCTTAAAAGGACTTTTAATCACTTTCTCAGAAATCATGTTCTAAAACTGAGGATAAAGGTATTCGTAAAAAGCTCTTTAAAATATGTGTCAGTGGTCAAAATAATAATTAAAAAACACAACAATCTGAATGTCCTTAATTTTTTTTATTAGTTATGTATGTATCAGCTTTTATTATCTATCACAGACAGCTTGTCTAGTCCCTGTACAGACGTTCTGCCAATAGAACAGGACTCTCTGGAGCAGATAAACGTGAACCTATTGGCACCATGTCTAATGGCAGGCATGGGCTAGATGTATGGGTGGAGCAGTGAATCGTTTGAGACGAGCTGGGGAGTTGGGGATGAGGTAGGGTGCCCTTCATTAATGCTCTTGTTGCTGAATGCAATTAAATCTTCACAGCAAAGCACTAGAATCTAGTAGAAAGTCTTCCCTGGACAGTAGAGACAGTGACTCCAACAAAAGCAGGACAAACTCTTTCAGAAGGAACAAATAACAGTAATTAATTTAGCCAATATAGTAGCTATATTAATACCAAATATCAATTAATTTGCTATAATAAATTAAATGTTTCCATAAGTTTAACATAAATATTATCAATTAATTTACACAATTAAAAAAAATATATACAGATTTAAAAAAAATACTTAGTATTGTTACCCAATATATTAGCTTTATTAAGAACAAATATCAATTAATTTACCAAAATAAATATAAATTTATCATTAAAATACTACAATTAATCCTAATTATTTTACTAAATATTATATCTATATTCATAAATTCAGGTATCAGTGTAGCTGCTGCTGTTTTCAGCTGTGCAACTTTTATCTGCCCACGTAAGAAGTTAACAATGTGTCATTAAAGCACAGAAACCACATAAAGCAAGTCTGATCGAGATACTGAACACTGTGCTGTGCTGTTCGAGGACAGTGTATGATGGTAGACCTGCAGTTCGCACCAGGCTGGTTGTTGGCATGTGAGCTTCCATCCCTCTTTAGCTCCATTAGACTCTGAACATGTCATGGCTGATCCACCACATTTAGGGTACAAAGTTCTGCCAAACTACTGCGTTAACCCTCTACAAAGCGTCCTGAGTGATTGATTATATATCCAGGATGATTGGATTGGCCTCCTGCTTCACCAGTGTGCTGTACTCACTCTGCAGGGGCCAGCTTTTGGCCGCAAAAGGATGACCAGAGACAAACGGATGGTAAGCTGGAAGAAGTGAAAGGCATTGGCTGTGGTCTCATATCTTAGCAGGGACAATAGAACACATCTGTTTCATTACCCTGGTCATTGGTGAGTGTCCCTGCCCTGTGTGTTTGACTGTTTTCCTTGATTTAACAAACTATTATTGGTCAATTATGACGTCTTTCCAAAGGTGTGAGTGTTATTCTGTGCAGGGCAGTGGTTGTTTAGTCCTGGGGTAGGAAACACTGCAATAACAGTCAAAGAATTATGCAATAACAAGGTTATTTTCTTTGTAGTTGCTGTTTTAAATGTTTGAGACGAAGGCACATGCATGTATATAACGGTGTTGTATGTACCGCACTGTATTGGAGGTAAACTACAGGGAAAATCGCCTTGGAAACTGCGCTGAATTTGAGATACAGTGGAAAACAGTGTCTATTTCTGTTTAGTGTTGATCTAGTTCAATATTAGAACAATATTTAATGCATACTGTAATACTGGCCTCTGTCCTAGAGATGCATGACACCAGACAGGCTGGAGGAACTGGCCTCGTGCAGCTCTCTAGTACCTGTTTTAGTGAGTGGATGGGTGACTAGTTTGCGGATCAGGTTGTTC
>CM067507.1:35101959-35116959 GCA_034509495.1 Acestrorhynchus altus
AGACTTTTATAAGGGTTTATAAGGGGTTTGATGTGTGAATGACTATTCAACCCTTATAATGGAACAAGCTCATGAGCTGAACTCGAGGACGGCCTGATCAGTTCATGTTGGCAGTTGTTCTAAATGTTCTCCAGTTGTAAATTCTTTTCCAGACACTTACTATTTGGAAATTCATCACCATAAAAAAAAAATTGGTGCACCAAGTAGTGGTCAGTCTGATCTCCAGACCTGTCCCTGATTGAAAATGTGTGGGATGCTATTGGACGCTCTATCAACACTCCACCCCTACCACACCATCTGCAGAACTGAGTGAGAACATTCAAGCTGCATGGGATGGATCATCACAGGACACCATTAGGAACCTCTACACCTCCATGCAGAGACGTCTGGCATGCTGCGTTAAACCCGACGCCGTCCTGAGAGACACCACTTCTGTATGAGTAGATCAATAGATATTGATCAGATCAGACTACAGTTATTAATCATTTCTGGTTCCTGATAACCTTCATCTTCCTTCCCAACAGCACTACAACCCCCCAAATGCCACCTTTAATGTGGCATAGTGTACAGACTAATGGCCTAATGGGGTTTCCAGCTGGCGTGGGAGAACATATGTAACAACGAGAGGCCTCTAACAGATCAGGTCAGATCAGGTGATCATGCATTATGTGCAGAGGTATCTGAAGTCAGCTTTGAAAGAAGCAGGTCGTGATAAAGTGACAGGTGATCAGTGTCCACTCTGCAACTCTAGCGTACTAAGATCCTAACAATGGGCTGCCTCTTGTATCAGTGCCACGGTGGCACACGGACGCTGGGATTAACACACAACCTATTCAGTTGGTAGCGCTGGCATAGTATCAAGAGGTCAGACTCACCGCTCTCCAGCACAGCCATGTTTGTGATGTTGCTCTTGTCGGTTTGATGCTCAGAAGCCACTGAGGCGAACTCGATGTCACCAGCGTTTAGGATTGCAGCCAGGATGCTGTACACACTCCCCAGTTCCTGTGAAGGTGGACACAGAAGGTGTTATTAAAGACTGTGAAGATGTACTATATGTTATACAACAGTGAGTCCCCAAAGCAGCTACACTATATGTCCAAATACTTGTGGACACCCCTTCTAATGAATGCTTTCAGCTACTTTAAGGTGCACCTATTGCTGAAACAGATGTGCAAATGCACACACACACACACACACACACACACACACACACACACACACACACACACACACACACAGACACACACACACACACTTTCTCCCTCTCTGAAGGAGAAAATATGAACCTATTGGCACCATATCAAATGCCAAGGGTGGGCAAGAAGGGTACAAAGCCCCCATCATAAAAATAATATCCACAGATTTTAAAAGAGTTGATCTGTACTGTCCAGAGAAAGCTTTCTACTTGGAACATTGCTGTGCAGATCTGATTGCATTCAGTAGCAGGAGCATTAGTTAGGTAAGGATGTTGGACGATCACCACCCCACCTCATCCCCAACAGTCCAACCCATTATAAAAGTACTGGATGGAGCTCCATCATTCCAGAGAACACACTTCCACTGCTCCACAGTTCTATGCTGGGGGCTTTATACCCCTCTAGCCCACGCCTGGCATTAGGCATGGTGCCAATACGTTTATGGATCCCTATTCTATTGGGACGAGGGTTAGCAAAGTCGGCAGTTGGGTGCAGCTTAAAGGAGCTGAATGCACGAATTAGCAGGGGTGTCCACAAACATTTGGACATATATTGTATTTTATCTACACAGCTGGTTTGGGATCCCTTACTCAATAAAGAGTCTGATTAACTGCGTTTGGAATTCCCAGCCAAAAAGGGTTCGGCATCCTTGTGAATGTTCCTCGTCAGCCAGTCACCAGTGGGCTATTTCTACGGCTGTCTTTTCCATTAGGTGACGTCCGAGCCGCACGCCACCCTTCATTACATCATGCCAGTCAGACCACTCCCACTCACAGGCCCATGCTGAGACTGCTCCCATCCCGGACAAGCAAGAGCAAAACCGAACTGACTTTTCAGAGATGTTGCGTGTACTGCTGCTCACAGTCGGAATTCTCCTCCGTCTCTGCTGGCTCAGATAGATGCTTGTCTGATTATGTTATGTTTGAGGGATGTTTGGGTTCTGCTGGCCTAGAAGACAAGACTCCGACTGGAACTAATTATGTACTAATCATTGAATTAATTCACTTCATATTGTACCGGAATAATGGAGGCAGATGTTTAATCACTCAGGCAGATGTTTGGATTTGGCTGATATCTGAAGATGATGTGTGCTGATGTATTAAGCGAAGTGAACGACTATATTAAAATATAACTGTTTTATTCCCTTTACTGTGCTGTCAGGTGTGTTTAGTCTCAGTTTTGACATTTTATAAATATCCATATATCAGCTTCAGAAGTTATGAGCAAGAAATATATATTATATACTCTTTACAAACATTTAATTATGAAAACATGAGGCTACAGAGTTCTGCACGTCTACGTTGTTTACAGTCAATTTTAATTGTATCATATCTGTTTTGCAACTATTGTGAATTATAGTTTGTAACTAGCAGCTTCTTACTACATCATAGTAACAAACTCAGCTCCTTACACACACCGACACATTAAACTCCACTCACTCACTGCACAGCCTGCAGCTCCTTCTCCAGCTCCTTACACACACTGACACATTAAACTCCACCCCCTCACTGCACAGCCTGCAGCTCCTTCTCCAGCTCCTTACATACACCGACACATTAAACTCCACCCACTCACTGCACAGCCTGCAGCTCCTTCTCCAGCTCCTTACACACACCAACACATTAAACTCCACTCACTCACTGCACAGGCTGCAGCTCCTTCTCCAGCTCCTTACACACACCAACACATTAAACTCCACCCACTCACTGCACAGCCTGCAGCTCCTTACACACACCAACACATTAAACTTAAATAATGGTGTAGTGTTCAAAACAGCAGCCCTCAACCAATCAGCTTGAATGGCTGGATCTATGTGTTGTATAAAAATAATCTTGTAATGTAATGGTTCATGTTTTAATCGGGTCTAATCACGATAGATTAATAATTTATATTTAAGACTAATCAAGATGAACAAAATAACATGATTAATCAGAAGTAATTATTTAACCGGTCGAGAGCCCTATGATAAATTATTGTAACATACATTACACAGCTCAGAGTACCTCAAGCGTGAAGCCAATCACTTTAAAACACTGTTCCACCGCCTCAAACTGCTCCTTGTAGAAGGCACTGCCCACGATGTCAGGCACCAGCTTGACGTGTTCATTCTGCAGGTACCTGAAATTACAACGGGAAAACAATGGAAACAATAGAAACTGCTGTGGGGAAGTGAAATGGGAGAGCATTATGGGCAGAGGTGGGATATAAATAAACCAGCGAGATTATGGTGCTCAGCGGGAACCTACTTTGGAGTTTTGCTGTCAGACAGCTTGTAGTGGGCGAGTTTCTTTCTCTCTGCCAGACCAGCGTAGATGTAGTAGAAAATATGAAAATTGCGCTCTCCGCTGTGAGGGAACAAACAAACAAACAGAAAACAGTACAAAACAGTCATGTAAATAGAGGTTCTCCGTTTCAGATCTTACAAAGAACAGAAGCACCGATTTTGTTCACCACGTACAACATGTACAAGGAATGACACGGTGCAGGTGTCAAAATACAGTACATGCACAATATTACATTACATATAATGATGTGAAATTAGATACAGCCACATGAAAAATAACTGGACATCCCCACATTTATCACTGTTCACTATTCCTAATATTAGTTTGGTTTGCTCTGGATTGTTGGAGTGCGTGGGATCACCATGGTGAAAACCAAAGGGCTCTCTAAGGCCTTTGGAAAGAAGGTTGCAGATGAAGATGAGCCTGGGAAATGATTCCAAACGACCTCAGAACAATTCCTCTGTCCAGAACATCATTTACAAGTGGAGAACATTTAAAACAACTGACCAGATCAGACCACCTGAGCAAGTTCAGACTACGAGCAGAACCGAAATGTGTGCATATGCCTCCTCCAATCCTAAAGTGTCAAAACAAACATACAAAGACTAAAGTTCTCCAGAGAACATCTAGACAAAGAGCAGGACTTCTGGAACAACGTGCTTTGGACAGATGAATCCAAAGTTAAATTGTTTGGGCTCAGTGACAGAAGACAGGATTCACACAAATCACAGCATTTGAGCACAAGAACCTCATACCAGCTGTGAAGCATGGTGGTGGAAGTGTCATGGTTTGGGGCTGCTTTGCTGATGTAGGCCGGCATGCATTGCATATTAAGGGCATGGCTTAATATTTATTCTTTCACAGTGTGATTTGGTGTCTGTGGCCGGTGTTGTGTAGTGCAATGTTACATTGAGACATCGCTACCCTGCACATTGTGGTGCTTTCCCTGCACACATCCGATTGAACCAATCAGCTCGTTGACAAGATCTTTCAGAGTGGTGTGGGTGTGGAAAAGCACGGCAATGCTACAGGAGAGGAAAAGATGTGATATTGTACTTTTCCATAGGTTATACGTTGACATGTACCAAGTACAATCCACGTCATATAACATAAAGAACCTGAATGCATTGCCTAAAATAGTTCGTCTCTCCATTTTCGCCGTTTTTTACTGCTCGGCATAGTGTGGATCTGGGAGTTGTGCTTTGCGTTGTCTCAAAGTTGCCTTCTTTAACGTTGACATTTGAGGAGATGCAAGGTTTTTGCGAGACAGTGTGACAGTAGGTGTCATTAAACTGCAGTCAACCCCGTTCTAAAGGTAATAAAGCTGACGTTGAGATCAGTGTATGGAAGGAAAGCAACAAGGCTGCGCATAATCAGCCCCCTCAACATACAGCCTCTGATTACTGTGTTTGGCCTCCGTAATTAGCATTTATGTTTCTGCCTTTGCATGCGAGAGAGTTCACTGCTGACACGAAATGAATGGCTAGATTGATTTCGCTATTCAGACTTTTTCAAACACAGCAGTTGAAAGGCAGCTCTGCACTCCCTCAAACTTTTCCTCGGGTCACGTCCGCCGTCAGGGCCAGTGCACAATCCAGAGGGTCAAAACAGCAAAGCCTGTGAAGTTTCAGTTTTTCGATTAACGGAGAAAGAGTCTCATTCACTCCTGCTATTCTCGAGCCTAACTGACAGACACAGAGAGAGAACAACAGATGAGAGAGAGAGAGAGAGAGAGAGAGAGACTGAGAGACAAAGGCTGAGAAAATGAGAAAGGATTAACCTCGGTGAGGTGTAGGGTGTCAGAGGTCTGACGACGGTAGGCTGAACCCTTATTCACGGATTTCCTTTATCCTTTAAACGATGCGTCTACATACACCAATCAAACAAACCCCTTCTCCCTACAGTCGCTGTACTTCGCAGAGTTCGGTAATGACAGACTGTAGTTTGTGTGTAGGTGTACAGTGTGCTGAGTAGTTCAGATTAAAGGAGATGAGCAGGATTCTAGAAATGTTTGAAATACTTGATATTTCACACTCCACCCAAAACACAACGGTCCCAACACTCCACCCAAAACACAACGGTCCCAACACTTCACCCAAAACACAATGGTCCCAACACTCCACCCAAAACAGAATGGACCAAATGCATAATCCAAACCACAATGATCCAAACTCATAATCCAGGACACAAAGTTTCAAATAAACCTTCACTGAATTTTACAAAAAGTGTATCGGATCGAAAACATGCACATATCTTTAAAGAACATTAGAAATGAGTCTACATGCAGTGTCTTCAATTTAAATAATAATCCAACTAATATTAGTCAAAGGACAGATACTGATTCCCTTTGGCTTCTATTATCAGTGTGTTCTGAGACTTTTATATGAGACAGATATACCTGCCCATGTTCATCTTCTGTGTGATAAATATATGGATCTGATACACACTGGGATTAAGCCTGAATAAGAAATTCCGTAAACTCACACAGCTTGGTGAATGACGCGAGACTTCTCCAGGAGGTATTCTGAGATCTGAGCGCCGACGACTGTTCCCCCACATGTAAACTTCATTTCAAGGTACTTCCCGAAACGGCTGGAGTTGTCGTTGATGACCGTGCAGGCGTTGCCGAAGGCTTCCACGAGGTTGTTAACGAGTAGGATCTTCTCTTGGAGAGTTCGGTTGTTTGCCTGTGAAGGTGAACATGGCAGTAGAGGTTATTCATCTCTTTATTCCAGTGGTTTTCTCGGGTCTGAAAACCTGGTGATACACCCACACATATATAAGTGGAATCAGTCATTTCATATTATTACAAGTAATCTTAAGGTACGATAAGGTACAAATAAGTAAGTATTATTTTGAGTGGGTGCCTTGGTTGGGTGCCATGCTTAGGGGCACCTCAGCTGTGCTGGTCATGGGGATTGAGCCTGCAACCATCCAGTCCCAAGCCATCTTCTCTAACTTTTAGGCCACATCTGCCTCCATAAATGCTGCACTGAGCAGACAATGGTTTTGAACATTGAACCCCTGGACACTCTACAACACCACCACCACCACCACAGATTGGACTCAAACAACCCCTGGCCAGCGCCTTATCTACAACAGTGCAAGTCTCTAGACTCTTATTATTCATGCAATCATTCTCCTTCATTTTGTAATCTTCGCCAAAGCGTAGCGGTGGTGTGATGTGGGGATTTGAACCTGTGTAATTGTGAGATACTATAAAGTTTACTCCTGAATTTCTGATGAACCTACTGATTACAATTGGTGAGAAAGACTCTTAGCTATTCTGACAAGTGTCCTAATTTCCCTGAGGGAACCATCCCAAGGGATCAATAAGGTTCTATGTAATCTCATCTTAAAGGCTGAAAGCAATTTGACTTTTTCTAAAGTCTGAAAAACAAAACTGAACCCTACAAAACACAAAAAAAGATCTCTGGTCAGACCTTGCCAAGCACTGTGAGCTGCTGGACCAGCAAGTGGGCACTCTCCGTCTTCCCCGCACCACTTTCTCCACTGATAACAATGCACTGCAAACAAAAAACAATGAATAAATAAATAAGAGCACAATATGAGCACCAGTACCCAAAGTGATAGGCAGCCCTAGCAGAGACGTCCAGGCCCCAGTTAGGTGTTGGGTGTCTGAGCACTTCAGTCTTGTTTTCTTGGTTTTAAGGAAGGCAACGTTTCGATCATAAGGCTGCTTCTCTAACCTTTAGGCCATTTTTGTTAGCAAAAACAACAAAAAATCAATAAAAAGGAAAAACAACCACAACACAAACACATTTCCCCAGTAGGCAGGGGGGAAAAATCACTGGACCAAGGAGTAAAGTCACTCGGTTGGTCCAGGCACAGAATTTGGGAGAAGAAAAGTCCCACAGAGCCAGAGAAACATCAGAGCCACAAACTACTCTCACTCTAGCAGCTGAGAGAGCTCCAGGTCCTGATGTCGAGTCCCTTAGCTTAGGGACCGTGAAATTATGCAATCTATGATGCAGAGCTGTTCTGGAGGTGGGCTTGAGGAACATCTGACGCATGATGTAGCCAATTCAGAGGCGGATCATGGAAATATCAGAGATGCAATATATCATATTTGAGCGATGATGTTTAAACACTCTGTACATACAAAGACAAGAAGAAGGAAAAGCAAGATTATTACAAGAATAGAACGAGATGGTCTGGAGAAGCCACACATGATCCAAAACCAAGGTCACCATGTCCAAAGTGTGAGTTAGAGGGGTATAAACCCTCCTTGCATTGGGTAGTGGAGCTGTTGAGTTGTGTTCTTGTGGTGGAGATTGTATGAAAGAGTGAGGTCTAGGCAGATGGAGAGTTCTGCAGCATCCATATACCACCCAACTCTGAAATCCCCTACAAGAAAGGCCCCTTTTATCAGTCCCCCACATGAATGATCCTCAAGTGCTTCACCAAGCAGTTCTCCTTCATCCCAGACGGAGTGTTCGCACATTACCCAGGTCTCACTTAACCAGTCTTGCCCAACTTCCTTGAACAGGGCCTTCACCAACTAAGGCCAACTTTGTCCTAGTGAGGTCAGTATGTCCTCTTTAAAGGTCAGACTGATCCTGAAGAACATTCTGTTATGATATAAAATAGAATGAGGAACTATGTTTAGTCTAGTCATTATCCTTCTGTCGATTAAAGGTCACATTGTACCCAGAACTGTCATACAGAAAAAAACCCCCACGACATTCTCTGGAGTGATAGAGCTGCACCCAGCACCTGTGGGATGAGCTGGAGTCCCAGGAGTAATCATACAATACCTGACCTCACTAATACTCTTGTGGAGCTGAATTCAATTGAATCCTTACAGCCTTCCTAGAACCACAGAACCTGTGGCTACTGCAAAGGGGGACTAACTCCTTATGAATATTGACCTCACATTTTCATTCTTCAACACTTCTGCTAAATCTCATACCACCTAACAGAAACAGTGTAGGGTAGACCACCTGATCAGAGTTGTAGGACACCATGGACTGGTAGGCGATGTCAGCAACCGCAAATATGTGAGGAGGGTTTGCTGTACGCTTGGCCCCAATGTACATCTTTGTGTGCTGTCGGAGAGAAGACAATGTCACTTGGACTTCAAACACAAACGCTGCTTAAACAACGGTCACCAACAACAGTGGAAAATGAGGCAGGACAGATAGTGACTGTCAGGGAAGACAGAGGAAGACAGCAGAAGAGAGTGATGGGCCACGAGATGGGAAGCAGTAGACAGTAGATATGCTTAATGAAGTATGGCCACCTTTAGTCTATGGAGTGTGACAATGTATGCACGTGTACACACATAAATATACACTATACCTCCTGAGTGTACAGGTCCATCTTATGGAAAGGATTTACTGCGATGAGGATGTCCCCCACGTACGTGTAGATCTGGTCCTTTGTGTAGCGTTTCTGCAGCTGCTCTGTGATTGTGTTCTGCAGAAAAGACTCACAGGTCAGAGACAGTCACGTTACCATTTTACAACAACCACAAGCTGCGATATTCGGGGTCCAAGAATTTGCACAATTTGGCAATTTGGCAGTTGCTATGGTATCCCGGGTGGTTGCTCTGGTGCTGCCAAGTGGTTGTTAAGATGTCGCAACGTGCTCATTAAAGTATCCTGGGTGGTTGCTATGGTGTTGCTAGGTGGCTGCCGTGGTATCCCAGACACTTAATATGGTAGTGGTTGCTAGGTGGTTGTTATGATCTGTCTCGGTGGTGGCTGGGTGGTTGCTATGGTATCTCAGGTGGTTGCTAAGGGGTAGGCAAGTGGTTGCTGTGGTGCTCCATGTGGTTGTTTGGGTGTCACTTGTGTATTGGTATCACAGTGACACGGGAATCATTGGCTGCTATGTGGAAACATTATTAAAAACCCATATACAAGTCACAGTCTGAATGGTTTCGTTATGTCGGAAACTGCGGGATGAGATATGCAGCAAAATCCAGCAGGAAAATACAAATAAAATGTAGTTTATCAATCATATTACAATATGGTGGCTTTGCAATAACCAACCGTAAAAAATACAATAAAAATTGTGAAGCCATTCGGGTAAATGATGCTTTTACCAAAACCATGCAGCTCTGCTTTTATCAGTCCTACAGGAAACAACGTCATTCATCAGATTAAATACCAGCAAGTCACCAGTAATAAGTGCTGTCTGCACACCGAGGAACAAAGGAGGTTTTCACGTTAAACACCACTCAATTCAAGGTGGGCTTATTACATTGTTGATGAAGTGAACCAGGGAAAAACAGACGTGACCAACATGCCTGTGCAGGTTTGCAAGAAAGAGTCCCATCCCATCCCAGCCACCCCGCCCCGGCCTATCAGCTGGCTCCATCACACCAGGGACGTGAAAATAAAGTGAGCATCGGGTTCCTCCCAGCCTGGCCTACAGCTCAGACGGATGAAGGAAATACATCTCCAGGTGTCTGAGCGATTTGTATCTTTCAATAAGTCAATGGGAGCCGTCTCGGTGATAGATCACCACAAACGCGTTCTCCCACAAACTGTTATTGTTCTCTAATCTGTGTGTTCATTTATCTGACGTTTAAAAATAGGGCTGCTAAGGCGAGTTCTCCACGCTCGACAGTCTCACTGAGACTTTTAGAAGAACATCAGCTGCACGGCAGACGGAGGGTGAGACGCATTATTGCAGATGTCTGCGGTGCTGTGTCGTGTACAGTAACTCTGAGTTATGCAGTGGGAGTCTGGTCACTACCCCCGGGCAGCGCTATAAATACTTACTTCATCAAGCACTTCCAGGATTGCTAGGTCATCCACATCGTCCAGTGCCTGGCCGTGAGATTTCATGTTGCTGCCTTTTTTAGTGTGGATCCTCTCATGCCTGAAACACACAAACAACATACAGCACAACCGAGGTGTGAAAATAACATTAACGAATCAACGCACCATTAAAGAGCTACAGGCACTCAGACGTCGATTCTTTGCATATTTCAGTCAGTGATTGGCTTCAACGTTGAATGTGAAGATGCCAGAAAACAAACTTAACCTTTGGGACAATTTGGTGGGATGTTTACGTAGCTTGACGTACTTTTATTCACGCAAAATATTAGAACAGTATTCATAGATGATGTTTATAACCAATAATTATGTTCATTTAATGTAATGTCATGTGATTTTAAATATTCATATGAATTCGACCACCTTTTCATGAAAAAATTCATATGCGCCCATAATTTTGTGTGTTTTTTTTTTTATCGTAAGGACAATAAAACACTCTATATCTCAGAATTCCTGTGAAATTGATCATCCAGAGTGTTTGTGAGCTGAAAATGCAATGTAATGCATTTTCAATGCAAAGTATTTGATGAGTATTTATAATAATTACACTGACAAGGATATTTATAAAAATAATTATCATTCCTTCACAATTTTTGACAGCGATCCAAATAAAATTAAAAACATCCTGACTGTCCTTTATCAACCCAATAATAAAGGACCTTTGTCCAATAAAAATGTAGTGGAGATTTGAAGCTGTTTATTTTTTAAGTCGATGTGCAGAACTGATCGACAGTTTCAGTCTTTGCTGCACAAGGAACTGAAATCACATAAAATTGGATGATTTACATTTTTGCCTTGTTTGACCTGGTTCTCCTTATCTACTTTCGGGACTGATAAAGTTTTATCTCAAATTTCTGTAGAAATATAGAAGATTTTGAAGGGTTCACAGACCTTCAGGCACAACTGTTCCTGCACTGAGGAATCCAATCTAAACTGTAGCTCCTTCTTAGAAATTGGATGAAGCTGTTTATATGATCGCTTCAATAATCAAATAACTGCAGAAATATGAAAAGTGCAGAAATCTGAGTACATGTCAACTCAGCGTCGCTAAAACAGAAAATCAAAGCTTTGATTCTGTCAGATCATGATGATTTGTGGATCATTTTCCACGTACATTTAGGTGTCCAATCACTGTAATATGATTTAACCCTTTGGCACCAAGCCCAATTTGACGTGGTCTTTCCACGGTTTTTGCCTCTTTTATTTGTAAAAGCACCGTCATTTTATGAGACAGTCATGTGCCATATGGTGATCTTTTACGAAAGACCTTTGGCTTCTCAAATATGTAATGACTTGAGATGTAAATACTATCAGAACTTTAATATTTTCATGAAAGTGGCAAATTTTTGAATTAAATTTTACTTATTTTTGAATGAAGAGACTTGAAATTGAAATGAAACCTTAGATCTCTTTTTGTGAATTGAAAATCTAAAAATGTCTATGATATTTTACTATTATACGGCTCATTACTGCGACAAAATAGACAAGTACCATGAGATGGACTCATTTTTCTGTGGGATCCATGCAGCTTTCTAAAACCGCTGGTCTGCTGGTATTTTGTTTGGGGCCAATGTGGCCAAAATTCCAAAAAATTAAAACAGCAGCTTAAAAATGTAAAGAATGTAAAGAGCTTCTCGCAGATGCTTCACTGCAGCGTGATGACATCACTATGTGAATATGTGTATTGTGCCTTTGAGGGCAAAAGGCCCACCATGTTTAAAACAATAACAAGGTTTTAAAAAATTAGTAGATACCAGTACCATGTGACTCAGAGTTAGTAGACTACAGCGGTTCTACAGGTACTACAGCACAGAACTACACACTGTTAGAGTCTGCTTGGGGTAAAAACAGACGTTCTAAAAGCTGGCCTACAGTGGTACAGTGGTGGTCGCCTACCTGTCGGTACTCTCTCTCCTCTCAGTCTTTCCATGATGGCTTAAAACAACAGAAACACCGTGAACATCTTAGACACTCTGCATGACACTGAGCCTCTGAGCTTTCAGCAGCCAGAACTTTAAACTGGTCAGACGGCATTAAGGCCTTTTGTGCGGCGACAAAGGTGTGCCGGTCCCAGGGACCGGACACCACTAGTATAGACCACGGGCTTTATCCAATGAAGTGTTCCATAGAATGATGGGAGTAACTCTGGAGCTCGTTTTCAGGAAATTGGAAACGTTCTGGTGGGTCCCAGATCAGCTAAGTACAGCACGAACTGCAAGTGGCTGCCACATCCAGAGAGTTATTACACTGATGAGCTTCTCCTGGAGCTCTGAAACTGGTTCCAGTGTTTCAGTGGTTCAGTACATACCTGGTTTTCTCAATGACTCCCATCTGCTGGTTGAGGTCGATGAGCTCCATCAGCTGTTTCTGTAGAATCTTCTCCCTGCCTGTGATCTGTTTGATAAAGCCATGCTGGAGGAGATCCTGAACATTTGGCCGCAGCTCAAAGTCCTTGATTAGACACCTGCAACAACCAGTCATATGCCCACACACCCAATGTACACACCATACACCAATCGGCCATAACATTACGACCATCTCCTTGTTTCAACGCTCACTTTGTCGATCTACAGTTACAGAATGTAGTTTTGTCCCTATTGTGTGGGTGGAGGGTCATTCTCAGCACGGTTGTGACACTGACATGGTGGTGGTGTGTTAGTGTGTGTTGGTTGGTGTGAGTGGTTCAGATACAGCAGTGCTGCTGGAGTGCACAGTTTGTGTTGGTCGTCCTCTAGTCCTTCATCAGGGCTCACAGGACGCTGTCGGCTGGATATTTCTGGTTGGTGGACTGTTCTCAGTCCAGCAGTGACACTCAGGGGTTTAAACACTCCAGCAGCACTGCTGTGTCACACTAACACACCAACACACAAACAGTGTGACTGCAGTGCTGAGAATGACCCACCACCCACATCATATCTGCTCTGTGGGGGTCCTATGGGGTCCTGATCATTGAAGATCAGGGTGAAAGGAGGAGAATAAAGTCTGCAGAGAAACAGATGAACTACAGTCTGGAATTAAAGATCTACAAAGTGCTCCTGTGTGATCAGAGGAGCTGATATCTGGAGTGAGGAGTATTAAAACTGAAATTTTGTGCTTCATACTGTGATTCATACGTTTCACTCACTTGCAGATGAAATCGTTAAACTGATCGGACCAGATCTCAGGCTGGTGGAGGGTCGGAGGAGGGTTTCTGTTTGGGGAGGAAGAGCAAGAGATAAGAGAAAGATCATCAGACAACTGATCTGCTCAGAGGAAAATGCTCATGTTCAATATCAGGCTTCAGTATGTGGCTCCTGACACTGGAAATTATGGACGGATGGAAAAGGACAGTAAGTATGTTTGGATGTCTTCATACACGTGCATATATGTCCAAATATTTGTGGGCACCCCTTCTTATGAATGCATTCTGCTACTTTAAGTTGCACCCATTGCTGACACAGATGTGCAAATGCACACACACAGCTTGTGTAGTCGCTGTAGAGTAGTACTGCCAATAGAATAGGTTCTGTTAAGCCTATTGGCACCATACCTAAAGGGCGGCATGATGGAGGCAGGTGATGTTCACCTTCCAGCACTGAGGTCTTGGGTTCAAGGCCTTATCTGGATGGAGTTTCTGTATTCTCCCAGTGTTTGTGTGGATTTCTCTGGTTTCCTCCCACAGTCCAAAACATGGATATCAGGTAAATTGGCTACTATATGGTGTGTGAATGAGAGTGTATGTATGTGAGTGAATGCATGTCTATATACCAAGATATGGATATATCTGATATGGGTGAATCCCCCCAGTGTCTGATGCAGTCCTCCATTAGGATGGTTATTTCCAGTAGAAAGTATGTTGTGCACAATTGGCTACCACTTCTCACCAGTGTGTGAGTGTGATTGTGGGGCTGATGGTAAAGTGTCCTTGAATTAGAATGAACTAATGAATGGTTAAACATCTCAAGGTTGTAATCTCAGCATTTGGTGATGTCCATTGGATTTTATAGCTCAGATCCTTCAAAAATGCACACCAAAAGACATGGCCAGTATTAACTTCAATCATAAACCTGGGAGCCCATGATTTTGTCGATGATTCACTGGTTGTGATTGACTTCCTTGGAGCCCCTTTGGAAGGTACTGAGCAGTGCATACCAGGAACAACCCAGAAGTCCTGTCTGATGTTTTGGAGATGTTCTGACCCAGTCTTCTAGATCATCACCTTTTGGTTCTCGTGAAAGTGTCTCAGATTCTTGTCCATTTGTTCTACTTCAACACTGTAAATGTGGTGCTCATTGTGAGTTATCTTATGAGTCAGCAATGTTAATTCTGTTCTCCAGCGCAGAATTATGGAATGTACCAAAACTGGATGACTGACGGCTTCTGAGTGACGGGAGAAATTGTGTGAATTTGATTTCGGGCCTCCCTAGTCCTCCGTTCGTCCACTGCTTTGCATATAAGAAACATGCCACACAACAGAACACTTAAGGTGGAAAGAGCTCCCAAAAAAGCTCTGCCCTCCCCATTCAGATAAGCGTACAGATAGACTCTTTACAGCATCCCTAAGGACCTGACAAGCCCACACTGCTGCTGAACAATTGAGCTAATTAGACATAATTTAGAGTCCCGCGTAAAAGGGCCTTTCAGCAGCAGCAGACCAACATTCAGTGAGGCACTCGGCCACTGTGTTCACCCCCTCTCTTCCGACAGCGATTAATTACATTAATGTGTGTG
>CM067507.1:35121959-35186959 GCA_034509495.1 Acestrorhynchus altus
TTATGTAAAAATCAGAGCAACCTGTTGGCAGTCACATTTGAAATTCAGACACTACATTCACTGTAAGCACCACCATCAGCCACAAGAACATCTACGCTCCAATCTGCCCCACTTTGTGCTGCTATTCACATACGAGGGTATAGAACACTCACCTCAGGGGCCATCCAGAAGGGTGTGCCAACAGACGTGTTCCTCCGGAGACGGGTGTTGGTCAGTTGGGCAGACACTCCTGAGAAAAGGAGATTTTGCAGCATTAAAAACAAAATCAAGAATTTTAAAGTAGTCCTCAAACAGAATCCTCCAAAACTAAAATTCTGCATGGCTCAGATGTTAAACTCACTCAGAGTGGTTTGAGGTGAAACACTGTTCTAGAGAAACTGTTGTGAGTCAGAACTGGTCGCAGTGATGGTGGTTAGAAGCAGATGTGTGAAAAGAGTAAAAGTCAATCTTAAATGGACTTGAAAACACTGCCTGATACTGCCGCACTGCTTTACTATCATGTTGAGATGATTTTATCCATCGTCAGTACTCAGAACGTGTGTAGATTCACTGGAGGACTGTGAGGACAATGGCTATTATTGTGTTGTAGACTTTCCACGCTTGGATCCATTCACCACTGAAGAGAAATCTGAGCCTCTGGGTTTCACTACAGTGAACTATAGCATCCCACACATTAAGCTCTGGAGATGTCAGCAGCAAGAGAACATTGTCACGTTGTCCAGAAGACCAAACCATTTTCACACAAATGTTCTTTTTCGGAATGAAATAGCACACAGATGCTAATCTGAGTAGCAGAGGTGATATTATGAGCTATCTTGTACAAACTATAGATTGATATATTGATATGGGCCGATTCTAAATTTAATTTTGATATTAGTTCATTTGTAGAATGAAATTGAAATGAATTTGTAAGTTTTCTTGGGAAAAGTTAGAAGGGTTGCATTTCCAGTTGCAGCACACTTTGCAGGTCCACTATGGGACATGATATTTCCTGTGGCAAGAAATGTTCAATGCAAGGGAAAAGAGGAAAGGCCAAAAATAATGTATTTATTATTCTTTTCACAGTCACATTTTTTTTAAGAATGTCCATCTCTGTGCTGGGACATCCACGACTGGGACAAACATAAACCAAACTACATGTAAAAAACAAACAAGACTTACTACAAAGAAGACGTATGACCCAAAAAATGACTTCACAAACTCAGCCAATCAACGACAAACTGAAAACCAGGAGATTAAACAAACCGCAGAGACACAAGGGACTCTTTGGGGTGAAAGAGGGAGCAAGGGTGGAGACAGAAACATGAAGAAACAAAGAAAACATGATAGCATAAAAGTCCTACTAGAAGTGAAGACAGTGAAAATAGGGCACACAAGACTGGACTGGTATAGAAGAAACCAAAGACAAAGAAGGACAAACCAAAGAACGGACAGGACAAAGAGTCCAAAGCAGATCACACCAGGGCATGGACAGGAGACCGGACATGTGATGAGACTCTACTTTACTGGAGATTGACAGAAGAGAAGACTGCTCACAGGGCTGAACTGCACATGATAAACTACATACAACAAGCAGGGTTGAGGGAATGGAAGCATTGACAGGAACCACAATAGGGATAGAGGTTGAGACAGGGATGAACACATTGACATTAACTGGGACAGAGATGTGGACAGAAACAGGAACAGGAAGGTAAATGACTGGGGAAGGCACACATGACTTGGGCAGACAACGAAGGAACATGACTGGCCAATAGATGCTTAGGTCTGGAAGGCAACTGGGAGACTGGCCAGGGTGCAGTGTCGGGAGCCAGCAGAGGAGCTGTAGGAAATGCTGGGCAGGAGCAGGGAAGATTGCTCGCTGGGGAGCTGGGATAGAAGCCAGTGACCGGGAGGCCAAACTGGGACAGGCACTGGAGCAGGTTGAACAGGAGACTTGGGGGGGGACTAGACGAGCAAGGCTGTACTGGCAGGTAAGAGAACTGGCAACCAGTGCTGGGAGATTGGGTGACCTGCTTTGAATCTGCAGGACAGGAGACTGGGCAACCACCACTAAAACCAGTTGGGCAAATGGATCAGAGGCGACAGGCAGGGCGGGAGACTCGGAGGCGATAGACAGATTTTATGAAGATCATGTCATTTTCATTAGAACAGTGGAAACCATCCCAAATTAATGTCTATTCCTTTGATGGCACAAATAACATCTAAGGAAAAGGAACATTTAACATTGTTATAAGAGCCATAAGAGCCCATTTCCTGTAATATGTAGAACCATTTTGCAGCACAAGTCCCAGGTTGACCAGATACCATTGGGGTGGTGGTCCAGAAGTGACACTGACATGATGTGTGTCCTCACACATGACCATGAACACTACATCATGTCAGCGTATAGGAACAAGTACATGTATATCAGGTACAGCTGTGTTACTTGACTTATCATCTGTCACGGCTACACTGGGAGAAGGTCCACCACCCAAATATCCAGACAAGACCAGCTATTGGAGCTTTCCTACTGCCTGGTACCTATACTAGCGTTTCTCAACCCTGGTCCTGGAGGCACCCCTACCTTTCATATTTTAGTGATTTCCCTGCTTTCAACACACCTGATTCAATGTATTGTGCCATTGTTATGTCCTTTCCGGTGTCGACCAGAGGAGGATGGGTTCCTCTCTTGAGCCTTGGTTCCTCTCAAGGTTTCTTCCTCCTAAACTGAGGGAGTTATTCCTTGCCACTGTTTGCCTACTGGCTGCTCATTTGAGGCTTGGACCCGGATCCTTGTAAAGCTGCTTTGTGACAACTTCCTGTTGTAAAAAGCGCTATATAAATAAAATTTGATTGATTGATTGATTCTACAAATCAGCTCTTTATTAAGTGCTTCAGAGTTGCATGAGGTATTGGGGGCAGGGGTGCCTCTAGTACCAGGGCTGAGACCTACTAACCCACATGCACCTGTTAAGTTTTCTCTTCACATTACAGAATGACTGCATCTAATCAGTCACCACTCGTTTTTATTAAAGCACACCTGTTCTATTCTTTCTGCTCTAAAGTAAAGATTATTATTATTATTATCATCATTTTTTGCAGTTATTGTTCACTTTTTCCAACCTTTAGGAAAAGTAATCAAATTTCATGTTGAAAAAGAGGGATTTCTCTGCAATTTAATGTGGTGTGGATCATTTTTGAGGGTAATTTTTAATATATTTTTTTACAAGATAATACAATATTACGATAGCATTAAAAATCTCTTTCATGATCACAGTTTCCTTCCAACGGTCAAATTTTATATTCATAAAGTGACATTTCAAGCCTTTTATTTGTTGTACTGTTCGTCAGTTTGGCTTGTAGCTCATGGAAACCCAAAATCCAGAAACTCAAAATATTAGAACATTTCTAATCACAATATCAACTTTAAAAAAGATTGAAATACAATACCAGTCAAAAGTTTGGACACTGACTGAATGTATTCTAGACGACATGCTATATGGACAGAATATTGGGACACCTTCAAATTCATAATGGTCTCTACTGTCCAGGGAAGATCAAATTAAACTGAAAAATTAAATGAAAAATTGACATAAATGACTACAGAAATATTGCTTTTAAACAAAAAGTGGACAGAAACATTCATTTATACGGTTTTCCTTTAAGAGTTGAAATGATCAAATGATCAAAAACCTTTTTTTGAGATTCACCAGCACTTCATAATTACAGCATAAACTTCTCATAATTATGAGAAGATATCTGAAGACTTTTTTTTTATTTAATGTAACTCTAATCTCCCAAGTTCAGTAAACCAGCCTCCTGCACACTTTGCTGATTCCCCTGCTTTCACAGACCTACTAAACCTGCTTATTAACAGGTGAGTCGAATCAGGCATGCTTGAGCAGGTGGAGCACCAATCTGTGCAGGAGTACATTTAATGAAAACAGGCGTCTGCAGCAGGCAATGAAAATGGTAATGGACCATATGCAAATTCAGGACACTGTTTAAAAAAGCCATTGAAAAAAATGAACTTGTTGGGGGTAGAAATGAAGTGGAGTAGAGTAGTGTTGGGACCATGCATTAGAAAGACAGCAAACGTGGTCAGAAATCAACCACAGATAAAAATAAATAAATAAATAAGCTGTGCATAATCTTGTCCTCTACGCCCGCAATTACAATGTAGTGGCCAATGAATGTGTGTTCAGACAAATAGCCTTTAAATAAAATCCCCCCGCTGTGATCTTTAAAGCTTATAACGGTGTTTTACTGAACGCTGTTTAATGTGACTCCAGTTCTGTAGAAGCTCCCTGATGGTGTTCTCACTGCACATCGCCCAAGACATGCAAACCATCTCAAAGACATGTTTTGATAGTCCTCAGACAAACGATACGTTGCTTTGAATCACAAAATAGCCACGTAATCTCCTTCGGCTGCGAAGAAGAGCGACGGGGTGTTTGAATCGAGGGCAAAGCAGCCCGGGAATAGATTCATCTGCTCTGAGCCATTAAGACCACACATAGTACTCTGGTGATGGTGAAGATGATGCGACTTCTGATGTTGCCTTTCTGTTCTCTGGTTCACAATAATGAGGCCATTTCTGTAATGGCTGAGGTGCATGTCAGCCTCTGAATCAAAAGACGACAGGAAGAAACCTTACATAAGCCAGAGCTTACAGTCGTCATAGCACACTGAGCCCATCTCAGCTCTACCAACATGGCACGGTGTGTGAAACGACCAATTAAAGTACTGATCATGTTTGACAGCGTTTTTTTGGTGGGCTTTGGTGGGCAAATGCACACACAGATTGTCTCTCTGAACCAGACAAGCATGCACCATGCCTAATGCCAATCAGAAGCTCAAGAGTATAAAGCCCCCCAGCGTTGGGCTGTGGATCAGTGGAACTGTGCTTTCTGGAATGGTGGAGCTCCATCCAGTAGTTTTGGGACGAGCTAGGGAACTCGGGGATGAGGTAAGGTGGTGATCATCCAACTTCCTGTCTTCACTAATGCTCTTGTTATTAAATGCAATCAAATCCCCACAGCAATATCTAGTAGAACATCTTCCCTGGACAGTAGAGACAAAAGCAGCATAAGCTCTTTTTAATGCCCTTGATTTCAGAAGAAACGTGGAGGAGCACGTGTCCAAATACATTTGCCCATAGAGTGCAGGTCAAGCATAGGTCAACTGTTACAATCAGTACAATATTGACATGACAGGACACACAGTCCTGACTGCAGCAACGCCAACCAAGGTGCATCAAGACACACACACACACACACACACAGTGATGGTGGAGGTGATTTCAGGTTTGCTAGAAATAATAAAAAAAACGTAGTGCACTACTGAACGGAACTCTACGTCATTGCACGCATTCGATTTCATAGCTGTCACCGAATAACAGTCACTCGTGTTTACAGCGGGAACAACATGGAGCTGTAATGGAAATCGAAGCTGTGTTTGAGCTTGAATGAACACTGCGTTTGAATGACGTACTGTGCTTAAATGATGCTCTGTAATCAGGGCTCCATCACAGCAACCCTAGGCTTGAATTTAACACTAAAAATAGAGCAGGAGAGTTTCGCTTTCTATATATACCAGCTGAACTGAACCAGTTCAGTGCGGCCTCTGTTCCACTGCTGGGTCGAAGGGTTCTGAGCACAGAGGGTAACCATTCTCGTGGTGGGGCGACTTCAATTGGCATGGGTTAGAGGGGTATAAAGCCCCCGGCATTGAGCTGTGGAGCAGTGGAGCTGTGTTCTCTGGAATGATGGAGCTCCATGCAGTACATCCAATGTTAAAGACGCAGGGATCCAGTGATTGGCTCCACATTTGTGCGCCTTCGAGATCCAGAGCTTTACTAATGTGAACCTGTGACTGCTTTATCCCGTAGAACCTCTTGGCCAATTTAGTTTTTTTAACTGTTTTCTGAGATCCATTACTTACTGATAATTCATCACACATTAATGAAAGCGTGGTTAGATAGGGTAAGTGTTGTAGACATACAGGGGTTGGACAATGAAACTGAAACACCTGGTTTTAGATCACAATAATTTATTAGTATGGTGAACTAGGGCCTCCTTTTGTGGCCAATACAGCGTCAATTCTTCTTGTGAAGGACATTTTTTGGATACAATCCGGGTTAACACCCAAACATCCCTTTCAGACAGCTTCCTCTTGCGTCCACAGTTAATCCTGTTGGATGTGGTTGGTCCTTCTTGGTGGTGCTGACATTACCCTGGATACCGTGGCTCTTGATACATCACAAAGACTTGCTGTCTTGGTCACAGATGCGCCAGCAAGACGTGCACCAACAATGTGTCCTCTTTTGAACTCTGGTATGTCCCCCATAATGTTGTGTTCATTGCAATATTTTGAGCAGAACTGTGCTCTTACCTGCTAATTGAACCTTCACACTCTGCTCTTACTGGTGCAATTAATGAAGATTGACCACCAGGCTGCTCCAATTTAGCCATGAAACCTCCCACACTACAATGACAGGTGTTCCAGTTTCATTGTCCAACCCCCGTATGTATCATGTCTGTAGGTTACTCTGATCCTGAGCTATGAAGCCTAGAAAACAGCATGTAACTGCCCGCAAAGTGCAGATCTTGAGTTGCAGAAAGTCATGGTCTGGCCTCAGTACCAGTATGGCCCTGCACTGGAACATAGGCCTTATTTAGGTGGACCTTTTTACAGTATACTATCAAATCTTCATGTAACCTGTAAGTGATCAATATAAGCCTGATAATGCTTCACTAATGTGGTTCACTATTACATTGTGGTCGGTGAAGGAGGTAAGTGGAGACGGTTTGTACCTTTCCTAATCCTTCTACAATACTGGGTGTTCTGTTCCTTTAAAAGTATTCGTTCCAGTCCTCAGCCATTACAACCGAACGCATTGTTGTCGTCATCTGCCAGGGAAGCAGAGAATTTACTGTAGATCTCACTGAATTCTTCCAGAAGGGTTTAAGAAGGGGTGTAAACGAGGAGGAGGAGAACTACGATGTTCTGTAGAGCAGTGAAGATGAAAGGGGATTTAGAGCATATTCTAGACTCTGTGAAGACTCACTGCTGAGCCAACATGTGGACATGAACCTGCAAACATCCCACATACAGAGAAAATAATCCCGGGAATACGTACAGTCTCCTGTCAAGAAGCACTGCCAATAAAATAGGACTCTCTGGAGCAGATTAACATGAACCTACTAGTGCCCAGCCTAATGCCAGTTGTGGGCTAAAGGGGTATAAAGCCCCCCAGCATTGAGCTGTGGAGCAGTGGAGCTGTGTGCTCTGGATTGATGGAGCTCCATCCAGGACTTTTGGGATGAGTTGGGAATATGGTGTGGTGGTGATAATCCAATATGTGGACCTCATTAATGCTGTTGTTGCTGATTGCAGTCAAATCTTTACAGCAATTCTCCAAATTCTACTAACTCTTTTAGTGCAATTTCATACGATGCCAGATCACCTTCGATCTTCATTACAGACCCTTTAATAGACCAATGTTACCTTAATGAGGTTCTGCAGCCAGTGGTTCTACCTTTTCTGAACACACACTCCGGTGCTCTATTCCAACAGGAGGACGCTTGTCCACACACTGCTGAAAATGTGATTGAAAATGTGTGGATGCTATTGGACGCTCTATCAACACTCCACCCCTACCACACCATCTGCAGAACTGAGTGAGAACATTCAAGCTCATGGGATGGATCATCACAGGACACCATTAGGAGCCTCTACACCTCCATGCAGAGACGTCTGGCATGTTGCGCATTAAACCCGTACTGAGGAGCACCACTTCATATGGGTAAGATCAATAAATACTGATGAATCAGATACATTTATAATCGAATGTTGATCCTGATCATCTTCATCTTCCTTCCCAACAGAAATACGAGTATAACCAGCTCAAACACAAATAAACACACATATACATGCCTCTAAAAACACTGCGGCCTTTCCCTCTTTCACTATATTAGCTCAGTGCCGATCCCCAGGGCCCTGTTTAATAATCATCAGCAATAACACTGTCAATTAAAAATATTCATGAAGAAAGTGGCAGAGCTACTCCTCCATTCTGCCGCCCGCCTGCCTTTTTGGTCAATGTGTGCTGTTGTGCCAGTTTCTG
The DNA here is from genome assembly GCA_034509495.1 of Acestrorhynchus altus. Taxonomy (NCBI): domain Eukaryota; kingdom Metazoa; phylum Chordata; class Actinopteri; order Characiformes; family Acestrorhynchidae; genus Acestrorhynchus; species Acestrorhynchus altus. The sequence continues at coordinate 35,130,067 of CM067507.1, forward strand.
AGCTCAGTGAGGGGCTTTATCTGCTCAGTGTAGCGTGAGCACCTCCGCACGGAGAAAGCATTAGCCCCTGCGTGAGGTCTGCACACACCCAGACACACACACACACACACACACACACACACACACACACACACACACACACACACACACACACACACACACACACACACACACACGTGACACCTCCAAACATACACATCCAAAACCTCAGTGATTATCTCTCATTGTTGCATCTCCACCGATTACCACACTCTCAAAATCATCCCAAAACCACAGTGCAACAAAATCTACCCCATACACTCCTACACACACACACACACACACACACACACACACACACACACACACACATACACACACACACACACAGAAACACACTTATGACTCATCATAATAGTGATCAACATAAAAAAGAATAAAATGTTCGCCAAAAGGGCCAATATATTAGAAATTCACAGCAAACACACTGCAGGGGGACGAGTGTTCTGTTATAAAGCCCCCCAACTCTGGAACAACCTTCCTGCTACTGTTCAGGACTCAAACATTCCTCTTTACACAGGCTTTCGGTGAAAGCTTCTCTGCAGACTGTCTCTCTGTGCTGCACCAGATTATCTATGAATACTTATTTCTCTCTCTCTCTCTCTCTCTCTCTCTCTCTCTCTCTCTCTCTCTCTCTCTCTCTCTCTCTCACTCCCTCTCTCTCTCATGTCCCAAGCTGCCCCTGCTGCCTGGCTGACACAACTGTTTCTAGGTCACATAGTAGACAATAAAGATCAAGAGGTGTCTAAGGAATTGCCTGTTGACCTCAGAGACAGGATTGTATTGAGACACAGATTTGGGGAAGGTACAGAAAAATTTCTGCTGCATTGAAGGTCCTGATGAGCACAGTGGCCTCCATCGTCCGTAAATGACAGAAGTTTGGAACCACCAGGACTCTTCATAGAGCTGGCCGCCCGGCCAAACTGAGCGATCATGGTAGAAGGGTCTTAGTCAGGGAAGTGAACCCAATGGTCACTCTGACAGAGCTCCAATGTTGCTCTGTGGAGAGAAGAGAACCTTCCTGACGGATAACCATTTCTGCAGCACTCTACCAATCAGGCAGTGGCCAGATGGAAGCCCACCGCCAAGATAACAAAGGAGTGGCTTTAGGACAACTCTGTGAATGTCCTTGAGTGGCCCAGCCAGAGCCCAGACTCGAACATCTCTGGACAGATCTAAAAATGGCTGTGCACTGACACTCCTCATGCAATCTGATGAAGCTCGAGAGGTTCTGCAAAGAAGAATGGGAGAACCTTCCCAAAAACAGGTCCCAGGCTTGTAGCATAAAACTCAAAAAGACACGAGGCTGAAATTGCTGCCAAACAAGCTTCAACAAAGTATTGATCAAAGGCTGTGAAAACTTAATTACATGGTATGTTTTTGCAAAGATTTCAAACCAACTTTTCTCACCTTGTCGTCGTGTGGTTTTGTGTGTAGGGTTTGGAGGGAAAAATGAATTGAATTAATTTTGGAATAGAGCTGTAACATAAAAAACGCACAAAAGGTGAAGCACTGTGCAAACGTTCCAGACGTACTGAACAATGAAAAACAACACTGTCCCTTAAAATCCTTGAAGGGCCATAAAATAAATACGTAACTGCATTTCTTCGGGTTGATCTGCAGCAACAGCAGATAATTTCACTCATCATGGCTGTAGTGTTTACCTACAGTATGATGTCCCTTCTCTTTGCCAATTCAGTACAGAGATCACCAGTCCCACCTTTTCCCAATTAAACCATTGTCCCGGCAGACATTCTATCGTTGACTCATGGGAATGAAAGAAATGGGGAAAATGAGTGAATCAGTGCAGCCTTTCCAAGGATCCACACCTTGGATCCACACCATGTTTCTGATGTCCTTGAGGAACCTGCTACTGTACACTACATATCCTCCAATCCCTATATTGCCACATGCCTTAACATAGCTTGACATCCATGCGCCCATACCTCCCACCACCCTAAAACCCCCACCCCCATCACCCGACCCCCATACAACACAGGCACGAGGCAGCTGGCCCGGCCCCCTTAAGCTCCCAGGATCTACCGGCAGAACTGATGAAGCCAAAGCCTGTGCTGAAACGCTTATCTCTACAATCCGTGTGGATGGAGGGTGTGAGGGTGGATGAATTAAATTTTCTGTCATCACAATGGAGCCCATCTATAATTACCAGAGCTTCTAAAAACCATCCCAGTATCTACGCCAGTGTCCTTGTTTACCTCCTAGTCTAATCTCTGCTTTATCTGAGATGTTTTCTTCTCCAGAATATAATCAGCCACACACGGGCCTACTGGTTCAGCACCACTATAATTATTGATGCTATCATGAAGCCAGACAAGTCAAGCACATTGAGAGTTAGAACCAACACATTAGGGCTCTGGGAAATTTGGGGAAGATAGCAGCGGGTGCGAACTTTCCTCAGTGATTAAACACTGTGGAGCTGTGTCAGCATCATAAATTCTGCAGGACAAGAACCTGCAGTACGAGAACAGATTAGAACTTTGGAAACGTGTAATCAGAAACCTCTCAGCTGCTGGATTACACAAGCCTAGTCTCGATTGCTGCCACCAGCACAGAAAGCAAGTAATGTAAGTGAGACGATGAATGGAGCAAGGTACACAAACAGTCAAACGTAATATACACTGTACTGACAAAAGTATTGGGACGCCTGCTCATTCGTTGTTGAGTTGATGCCGCTTGTGTTGGCATAACTGTCTCTATGATGCAGGGAAGGCTTACTCCACCTTGAATCATTGCTGTGAGAATTTGATTGCATTCAATTCCAGAGAACACGGTTCCACTGCTCAATGTTGGGGACTTGGTATTCGACGGTGTCAATAGGTTAATGCTTTTCTATTCCATTCATTCCAGCAGCAGTGCTGTGTCTGATCCCCTCGTACCAGCGCAACACACACTAACACACCACCACCCTGTCAGTGTGACTGCAGTGCTGAGGATGACCCACCACCCACATCATAGCTGCTCTGTGGTGGTCCTCTTTCTCCAGCTCTGCCATCAATAATACCTTGGAACCCTGGCAAACACAAACTAGGCCCTCCAAAATTATGCCACTACATGAGGGCAGTATGGGTCACTCTCTAATACCACATTAACACAGATGCATTAACATCAATTACCTAGCGGCCACTGCTCACGTAAGCATCACAAGTGGAATTATAGGAATTATGCAAATTTGGAAAGTACATATTATGCGAGTGCTGCTTTGGTTTTAAGAGACGTGTTTAATCAGACAGACTGGAAAAGTCCATAATGGAGAATTTGTGTTTAGAGCTTATGGCTTAAAAACCAGATACAGGTCAAAAACTCACGCACTCCTGACTGAACCTGTGTGCTTCCGTGTCTGAGTGGTGATTCGAAGATAAATATAATCAGTGCTGCTGATGCTTATACCCAAAGACTGGACCTTTAAAATCTAGCCAATGTTAACGAGGTTCAGCACAGTTTGGTCGCTTAATAATTCCACACAAAAAGTCGTTTATTTGGCTTCTACAAGAAGCGTCTGATTGAAGAATGTTTTTGACACTTGATAAAGGTGCATAATAAACAGCTCTATAGCAGTTTAACACTTCCCAACATTAATGTTACGGCTTTAATATAGAAATTCATTTATTCTATAAATTCTAGAATCATCCACTTAAAGGTCCCTTTTTTAGCGTCTTTTGGGGTTCCGTTCTCCAGCCTAGCAAAACCAACCCTCTACACCAAGAAGAGTTCCTGGGTATATATTACACATTTTAAAAGGTTGGGGTTCTTAAAGAGTTCGATTTGTTCTATCACAGCCTTTAGAATGATAGGCCCATTCTGTGGGACTTTTATTCACCAAAACATTAGAACAGAACTTATAGGGGACAGTCAAACAAACCAGGTATTGTTATTTTCAGGAGATCCTAGACTGAAATCATATCTGTCTTCATTAAAGGTGTAGAATTTATACCTTAAAATCTTTAAATAATGTGGGACATTGATCATTCATATTGATTTTTAGCTGAAAATGCAAGAATGAAGAAGAAAGAAGAAAAAAAGAAGAAAAAACTCTCTCTGATCAGTTAGAGTCTGTATGCAGGTTGAGCATCAGCCCCGCCCCCTCTCTCTGATCAGTCAGAGTCTGTATGCAGGTTAGGCATCAGCCCCGCCCCCTCTCTCTGATCAGTCACAGCCTGTATGCAGGTTGAGCATCAGCCCCGCCCCCTCTCTCTGATCAGTCAGAGTCTGTATGCAGGTTGATCATGTTCACATGGGAACTGGGATTTAATTCAGTTGGAAACCAGTGTATCGGTGGTCAAAAATTTGTAACAAAGCTCAGTATTAATTGTAGGGATCATCTAGATGGCTAGAGGCATCTAAAAAAAAAAAAAAATCAAATGTGTGTTCTTAGCTCTTCTGCCACTTATTCTAATGATGCGCAGTGTGAAAAAATGAGGACACCCCATGAATATATTTGTCTTCTTTATATATTTAAACAGATGATTATTTGATCCTCATTTTAACCTCACTGAGAGATGGAGGTTATATGACTGAACACATACTGAAAAAAATGTCTTAAAATGTAATTCATACAAATGCTTCTTTCTTCTGAGGAAAAAGTTGGAACATAACCACATTTATTACAACTTAAAATATCTAAAATTAGAATCAGGAGCAGCACATCTGAATCTAAAGTGTTGGTGGACCATGTACCATGACAATGACCCAAAATAGGCCGTTAAATCCACCAAGGCATTGGTCAAGTCAAAGCTTGAATCTCCTGTTGAGGTGTGGAGATTTGAAATGGGAAGTGCAGAACGAAACCCCTCAAACATCAAGAAATCGAGGAGTGGTTTACATGTTCTCGCAGTCAGTACTAGGATTTGGTACCAGGGACCAGGAAACGTCAAATTGTTTGGGTATTTGTTTTAGCCAAAGGTGGGGCATAGGGTGCCCTAAGTTCTTCCCTAGTAGGAACTTATTTAATGTTTTCATGTTTTCTTCATTAAGAACGAAATGTTTAATAGGATGATATTTGTCAAACGAGTGTAAAGTGATGCTTTACTAGCCAAAACATCATCCATCCATCCATCCATCCATCCATTTTCTGAACCGCTTATTCCTGAATAGGGTCACAGGTGAGCCGGTGCCCAGCCGGCAACTCTGAGCACAAGGGCAGGAAACAACCCTAGACAGGGCACTAGTCCATCGTAGGGCTCACACACACACACACACCCACACACACATTAAGGGCCACTTTAGAGTCACCAATTCACCTACCATGCATGTCTTTGGACTGTGGGGGAAACCGGAGTACCCGGAGGAAACCCAAGCGAACACGGGGAGAACATGCAAACTCCACACAGAAACTTCCCAGGTCTCCCCACCCGGGGATCGAACCTTCTTGCTGTGAGGCAACAGCACTATCCACTGCTCCACCGTGCTGCCCTAGCCAAAACACACTAAATAGGTAAATATCCCGTAATACAGTCTATGTAATTCTATAGCTCTGAGGTCTTCAGTGCTCTGAAACATGGAAAGGTGTGCCGAAACTGGTTGGTATTGTATACGTGAATGCGCTATTAACTTACAAGCCAGAGTTGTTGTTTTTCACTGCCAAGCTCTCTGGAGGATAGAGGGTGATGGAAATGTACCAGTGACTGACGTCACAGAAGAGGAGGCCTGTCTGACTCGGCCAGGAGATACCAAAGCTTTTCTGCTGACTCTTTCTCGTACTTGAGAACCTTAAACTTTCTTTACCCCCCCCCCCCCGATATGACTCATCACTACTTTTTCTCCTTCCCTCCACAGGGTCTCCTCTTGCTATGTTCTCCATTCCTCCATTCACATGTGCAGTCCCACCCCTCCTGTTTAAAAAAAGGCAGTCTTCCCCCTGCTATCGCACCCGACCCGGGGATCCAGCTGACTAATTACAGGCTTTATTTGCATCTGTGCCGGGTCTGATAGGCCTGCAAGAAGGAGGGAAACCAGGGGAACAACTATCTCCTTTAAAGGAGGCCTGAGAGCAGCCTGGTGCTCGGCGAGAGAGGAGAGATTACATTCAGAGTGGATTTTAGGGGCCGAGCAGAGAATGCTTTGTAATAGCGGGGTGTGCAGAGAACGTGTGCCGCATTGCAAAAGCAGGCCAGGAGAAAGGATGGGTGGGTGTTGGGGTCTCGAATATGATTGGTTGTGTTATTATGAGGGGGAACAGCACTTACAGGAGCTTTCTGAAGCTTTATGACGACGAGCGGCGCAAATGCGAAATGCTGGCTCTTAAGAAGTGTCCCACTTAGGAGCTGAACAAAAACGCGAAAGGAGAAAGAACATGCTTTCTCTCATCTCTTAACCGTAAATGAAAAGAGACGCTCTGTTTTTGCCTGAGAGCCTGAAGGAACTCGGTGACTCAGTGAGTTTGAGGCGGTCGGAATGTGCTTCATCCACACACACGCACACACACACACACACACACACACACAAACACACACAGAAACACTGAAAGCAGCAAATCAGTAGAGAGAGAGATCAGATCTCCATTTGCCTTGTGCTGATCATAATGAGAAGAAACAGACTATTAAGTATCCACTATGAATTATTCAGTATCTACTACGCATTATTCAGTATCTAATATCAATTATTCAGTATCCACTATGAATTATTCAGCATGTTTTATGATGTATTTGGTATCTACTGAATATAATTTAGTATTCACTATGAATTATTCACTAACTTCTATGTTGTTGTTTTTCCAGTATTCACTATGAATTATTTTGTATCCACTATGAACTGTCCCCTATCCCACTATGAACTGTCCCCTATCCATTATGAATCATTCAGTAACTGCTTTGTGTTTTTCAGTATCCACTATGAATTATTTAGTAATGAAACGTTATAAAAGGACACTGATTTTCCTGCAGAGCCTGAAGGAACTTGATGACTCAGTGAGTTTCATTATTCCTTTTTTTGCAGTCCTATTTCCAAACATACACACACATACTCACACACATGCTCACACACACACACACACACACACACACACACACACACACACACACACACACACACACACACACACACACACACACTTATGAAACACTGAAAGCAGCAAATCAGTAGTGAGCGAGAGCGGATCTCAATTTGCCCTGGTCTGATGACAATGAGTAGAGACGGAGGCGTAATGGAAGAGGCCTCCTCCTCCTCCTCCTCCTCTGCACTCTCTGGAAATGCATTCTGGCCTTAATAAAAGGAAATAAGTAGCATGGAATTACCATTGCAAACACTAGGATGTAATGGCTCTGACCCACATGCAAAAGCATCACCCCACACACACACACACACACACGCACATAAACACACACTCCCGAACACACAAATGCTGCTGCCTCTCCTTAAAAGAGCACCACAGCTACTCACCAAAGTCAACCATCTTAATCCCCCCCTGAGTGGTGAGGAGGATGTTGTTCCCTTTGACGTCGCGATGGATGGTTTTATTCTCGTGTAGGTGCTTCAGACCCTGCAGGAACGACAGGCGGCTGCATAAAACCCTATAAACATGTCATCTGAACTTAAACAGCCTAACAGTGCATCCTCACCCTCCGCCAGACACGGCCGGTCCATAAGAGGGGTCAACCCCTTATTATTCCCTGCTTTATTATCTCATGGCCTGCTGTTCAATAACTGCGTGTGTTCGCAGTTACTGTGAAATGTTTGATATATAATGTGAATTATTCAAAAACCAGTATGAATTATTCAATAAGCAGTAAGCCTTATTCGGCAGGTACTATGACTTTTTCAATTACCACTAAGAATTATTTATTAACTCCTATGAATTATTGAGTATGTACTGTGAAATTCAGTATCCATTATGAATTGTTCAGTAAACATTATGATTTAGTACCAATTACCACTATGAATTGTATTGAATGACCCAGTATCCACTATGAATTACTCAGGGTCTACTATAATTGATTACAGTAGATGAACTCTGTGCCTCACTATGGGTCCATGGAAAGGCCTCTAGGGTTTCAAAGGTGATGGAGCTTTGGGTAATATTAATTAGTAATTAATAACCATTATCATAAATTAATATGTAAGACATCAAGAGCAAAACAGATAACTGTATACTTTTCCAGGCTCTGTGTGTTAAGTGTGGAAGCCTACAGAAGCCTTTGAAGGGCCGTACACACTGAGATGAGGATACTGATGATACTAATGATGCCCAGTAGCCTACCATGAGGGCCTCGTGTAAGATGTATGCGATTATAGGTTCGTCCATGCGGTCTCCTCTCTTCAGCATGCCCTTGGCCAGATCGGTCACTGAGCCTCCGTTACACAGCTGAGAACACACAAAAAAAAAGGTGGCCAGACAAAACAGCCATGTTTGGTACAGATGAACAAGATTCATCAGCATCACATACAAATCAGAAAACATATATCAGACATCTGAGGATTTAGTGTGTCCTGCTTCCATTCTTCTCAGGAGATTCACTTCCAGTGTTTGACCATCCAAGACAGGGGTCACCAACCCTGCTCGTGGAGAGCTACCTTCCTCCCCAACTCCAACCCAAACTCCAACACACCATTCTGCCAATCAAGAGCTTCTGAAGGCAGTAATTAGTTGGATCAGGTGGGGTGGATAAGGGTTGTGTCCAAAGTCTGTGGGATGGTAGATCTCCAGGAGCAGGGTTGGAGACCCCTGGTCCAAGTCAAACCAAGCACATTCAGTGATGTTGAAGTCTGGAGTCTCGGAAGGTCAGTTCATTATTCTGAGGGCAGCAGCTGCTCTGTTTTTCCTCAGTAGGAGCTCCTGGATGAGCTCCACGTCCTTTCAGATCCACATGGTGAATCATCTTCTCACAGTGGAAAGATGGATATGCCTGTGGATGTTCTCAGATCTGAAGACAGAGTGAAATCTGATTTCTTTAAGTGCTGATTGTAAGAATGAGGCAGTTTTGGAGAGTCATTCCATTTACTTGACTTTACTTTATGTAAGATTATCTCCAATCTTGAAGAAACATCTGGAAATGAAGAACTTCATTGGTAATTAAGAAGACTGTTGTGTGTAAATTATCTCTATATTTTTATGCATTAAGTGAGAAATTCAATTGCAGGAACTCTGCCTTTGGTTAAACTCCACTAGGAAGCACAAAACCGGGGACTGGAATATTGATTAAACTGCGGAAATCTAAAAGTGATCTGATAAATACAGACACCAGGAATCTGAGGAATATATAAACAGTTGCAGTGACTCGATAAAAAGCCTGAGCGCTGTCCCATCATTCATCATTTGCTTTATTCCTCCATCATTATTCAGATTTTCTGTTCATCATTCCGCATTATCTTCCAGTAATGGCTCAGTAAACTCCTCACACAGCTCCAGCGTTTTTCGGCTGTGGACCACCTTTTAGTTTTAATGCGTTTGGCAGTTTGACAAGTCAGGCATCAGTTTTAGAGAGAGAGCGTCATTGCACTGCCTGGCACGGCTTCATGCACTGCCGGGTCTGACTGTGTTTAAGGAAATAGACGAACAGAAAGGTAAACAGCCTAAAAGTGAAGAGCAGAAAGCTTGGACGTCTGTCAGTCTGTCATTTTCTGTCCATCAAAAAAGGAATGCAAATGACCTGCATGAAGCATGAATTACGATAACAAGTTTTATATCAGTAATACTAATAACTAACAGACAGACAGACAGACAGGCAGACAGACAGATAGACAGGCAGACAGAGAGATAGATAGACAGGCAGACAGAGAGATAGATAGATAGATAGATAGATAGATAGATAGATAGATAGATAGACAGACAGACAGATGAACTGAATATCCAGTGATTAAAGATCTGAAACCATCAGGATTTGTCCTTTATGGAGTCATCTGGTCTAAAGGCACTGCAGTGCAAATTCATTTCCCTTTCAGTCCATCATTAGAAACATTAGGTAGAAAGCAAAATGTGAGTGTTCTCCTCCAATGGGCTGCACTGGAAGAACAATACAGAGCTAATTGAGCACGACGCTCTGATTAGGCTGCTGCTGCTTCTGCTGTTGCCGTTGTTTGGCTGCAGTCGGTGGAAAGCTAAGGTGAGGAACGGCTCTTTTGTCCATAGCAAGCGCTCTCGAAATTACGTTAAATTGTCCTGCGTGTTGCCAAGGCAACAACGGCACCCTCTTATTTGGGACTGTCTAAAATCGACCTCAAGGAAGAAGAGGCTGGGTTTGATATCTGCCGCAAGGCCAAGAAAAGAAGGAGCTATGAAGACCTGATGTGGGTTTTTATTCTGTCTTCCACTGTTTTTTTATTATTATTATTTTGTTTGTTTTATTTTGTTTTGTTTTCAGAGACTGAAAAGACAAAGAGCACAACGACACAGTCTGTATTACCATTATTAAAGAATGGCAAAGCAGGGCTGGGCAATATCGACAGAATTCAATATTCAATACTGACTCTTCAGTGTGAAATGAATGTCTGAACCCGTTCCTCTGCAGTGCTGCTATTCTGGGCAAAAAGAAAAGCCTGGTAAACTGGACTCGTCTGTTTTGACTGGAGTGGTCCTCTTAAAATGACATCAGCGTGAACATTACACACTATCGTAAAGGTTGATCAGATGTTCCAGAGCATGTATTATTATGGACTATAAACCTCATTCCGAGCAGATATTAAAGTGTCCCAGACTCTTACTTGAGCCCATTTTCCAGCTTCATATTTCCCATATCTGAGGTAAAGGTGCTCATACATCCTCTGTGCTGCACACATTTGTCCTCCACATTTAACCCATCCACACACAGTGATACACACACCAGGGGGCAGTGAGCACACATGCCCGGAGCGGTAGACAGCCCTATCCACTACGCCCGGGGAGCAGCTGGGGCGTTAAGTGCATGCTATGCCAGTTTAGGGATTCAAACCAGCAAACTTCCAGTCACCTTCCAGTCACAAGGCTGGTTCCCAAACCACCAGACTACGGCTGCCCCAAAAACCAGCTATACCAGTGTCACACATTACAGCCTCAGTGCCCACCTCTCTGCTGTAGTTGGGCACACAACGCCAGACCCTCCAAGAGGTTCAGACTCTTGACCTTGACGGATTTACACAGTGCAGGATTGGCCTTTCATGAGGGTGAGGAGAAGGACATGTGTCACCGAGTTGAAGAGTGAAGAGGTGTGTGTATGTGTGTGTGTGTGTGTGTGTGTGTGTGTTTGATGTATTCCCAGAGACGCAGGCGCCATTGCGCGCTCTCTCTTCCATCATGCCCACAGGGCGCTGTGCCATTGTAGCACACCTTCCTGTTTCCCTGCCATTTACTGAAGTTAATTGAGTTAACAGCAGGGGGGTGGGGGCAAATACCCATTCCACTCGGAGCTTACAGTAAACGTCTCTGCGTCCAAAGCAAAGCTATCTATCGATCTGGCGTATGACGAAGAACGTCCACGGGGGATTTATTTGGAATGGACTATATTCATGGCTCTTCTAAAACAGCTGCTGTGGAGCTGTACGAAATATTGGCTATTGGACACAACATCTGATCTCTGGTGCCCTTTTATAGCCGTCAATTCGCTGAAAGGGAACCACAGTCATGTTGTTTTGTATTGGACCTTATGAAATCTCTGCACTGTATCGGTAAGACCCCTCATCTGGGGCTTGGTTTAGATGGAGGGAGGCTGTCAATAGTAATTTGGGGCTGTTTTTTGGAAGGAGGACCATTAAATATGTGTTTGGTGCAATTGTTTGACACTAAAACGACCTTGCAGTACTTTTTAAAGCAGTAGGCTTCATCCTGAACTATTCTACAGGTCCGAAAAGATTCAATCTCACCTTCTAATAAGTGGATTCAGATACAGAAGATCCAGACGCAAACATACAGATCTCCATCCAACAGAACTGGACAATCTGGAGCATCATAAGGTGGTAAGGTCACCCTGCCCAATGCCAAGCATCAGTTAGACAGGTACAAAGCCCAACGTTGGGCTGTGGAGCAGTGGAAATTTGTTCTCTGGAGTGATTGAGCTCCATCCAGTACCTTTGGGGTGAGCTTGTGCACCAGAACTAACAGACATTCTCAGCAATGGTCTGAACTCTTAAACATACTAGTGAATTTGTACACTAGGGGGCAGTGAACAAATGTGCCCAGAGCAGTGGGCAGCCCTATCCACAGCTCCCAGGGACCAGCTGGGAAGCTAAATGCCTTGTTCAAGGCATGTCCTGCCAGTTCGGGGATTTAAACCAGCAACCTTCCAGTCACGAGGCTGGTTCCCCAACCACCAGACCCTCAAAACAGATAACTTTGGGTCTATACCAAAGTTTCTCAACCCATGTCCTGGAGGCACCCCAGCCCTACACATTTTAGTGGATTCCCCTTCTGAACTAGAACTTGGGCAGCCTTATCCTGGATCAATGGCACTTTGTCGTGTCCTGCCAGTTCAGGGAACCGTCAACTTTCCAGTCACAAGGCTGGTTCCCTAACCATTATTAAAATGAGTTATTTCTAAGTCCACTTATGTTACCCAAGTTCCTTTCTATGTTCCAAATTTCACACTTTACTTAAAGACTGGAACTGTGTGGGTTTATTATTGTAACATTAGCCTGTTATCTCACTATAACGTCACTGTTTAACGATGAAGCTGACGTGAGAGAATGTGAGGTGTTTATTAAGGGTCTCTTTGGAACAAACAGTGGTGTTTTATTAGCAGCTTCACAATACGACACAGCAAGGAAGCAACCTAAACACCATATCACTGCTGCCCAATGAAAACCATGTATCTCCATTTTTGTCCATTTTTGTCCATTTTTAGTTTTCCTCATGAATCTGGATGAATAGACTAATAAAAATGCTCTAAAATTACTTTTAATTATTCTTATTTAACATTGACTTCCATTCAGTTAAGGACATTCTTGGCTTTTCCTGTAACGTTGACATTTTTGACATATAATGATATACAGGATATCATTAAATCTCACTGGATATCTGCATCGTTCTGGCCAATCAGAGCCCTACAGTGATACCACTGTAATGTGGCTTCTGCTTATTAAGTAGTAAATATTAGAACATCGCATTAATTTGAAGCAACGAGGGGGTCAGTACAACCAAACACAATACATTTCACTGTACGCAGGAAAGCAACTCAGAAAACTAAGTAGCAGGTTATTATGTGGACTTAAAAGGCAGCACAAAGGGACTTGAGTTAATAAGAGTCTTACACAGCATTTACTTTACTGTGACCTACAAATGAAACTGGGTTGAAGAAGAAAGCAGTGGTTCTTACTGTGGTTTTAATGGGTTTTATCTACTTACAGACTTTTCTGACTGTGTTAGAACTTGTTAACGGTTAGTCAGTCGTTATCTTATCGGCTTCGTCCTGAACAGGGTCACCGTGGATCGGGCACAAGGCATGAGAGCTAATAACAATGCCAGTCCAGCATAATTGTAAAAGGGAACTATGGGATTCGTCCTTCGCACACAGTGATAACCCATCCACACACAGTGATACACACACCTACACACTAGTGAATTCACGTACTAGAGGGAAATGAGCACACATGCCCAAAGTGGTGGGCAACCATGTCCATGGTACCCTGAGAGCAGCTGGGGAGTTAAGTGCCTTGCTCCAGGGGACTTCAGTCATGTCCTGCCCGTTCAGGGAATTGAACCGGCAACGTTCCAGTCACAAGGCTGGTTCTACCATGTCACAAGTAGGGGCAACCAGGGGAAACCTGCCATGGAGAGATTGAGTGGGGATTGAACCCACAACCCCCTGGAACTGTTGTCAGGTGTTTCTGTGCAAAATTGAACTGGGTTCATTCAACCCTGAATCATTGTCAGGTGATTTTATTAGGTTGAACGGACAAACCACTCTTTACAGTGTGTGCAGAGCAGCTGCAGCACAATTTGCCCCAATGCATTTTTACAGTCAAGGAAGCTTAGTGGCCTCGTGAAGCTCCACACAAGACACCAGTCTCACCATCATATGAACATTTTGCACAATCATTACCATTAATGACTCCAAGAAAACTGAGCTCTCATACCCGAAAGACAAGAGAAACTTCGAGGAGAGCCACAGTGAACACAGTGGAAGCTCCTACACAAACTCTGACATGAGAATTGAGTCACATGTGTAACCCGTTCTCCATGTGAGAAAGCTCCTCTAATTCCTGGCTTTGGCTTATTTTTGCACCCTTACGCTTATCACTCCAGATTAACTTCAGGGAGCTGAAGCATGTTATTAATGTCATCTTCAGACAAGCCATCAACATAATTCCTCACATGTAGCTGGAAAAGAGACTCAAGGCTAATTCTGCCACGATCTATCTGCACCTGCTGCCCACCGCCTCACACCCTCTATTTATACTGGCCATCACCAAAAAGCCAGTATGATCTGTAACTGTACAGCAGAACAGTAACTGTGCTTTTCTGGATTCATACTGTGGAATGATGCTTTAATCATTCAGATTAAATTGAATTTATAAAAATAGATATCATGACCTAGAAGAAGGTTCATCGTTGTTCACTGGTTCACTGGTAGATCATTATTAGTTTTCATATTGATTATTGATGATGGATTGGTTTAAACTGTTATTCATTGGTTCATTGATCCATATCTGTATGTAAATTGATTATGAAGTGGTGTGACCTCAGGGGACGGCTGAGGTCTTCTGAGTGAGGTTCAACACTGGTCATTGGACTCATGGCAAGGCGATGTGAAGGCAAGTTCGAGCAAGGCATGATAGTGGGTACCAGATGGATGGGATGATTCACTTCGGAGGCATTATTGTTTTCTACATTCACCGTCCACTCTATCTGCTCCTCTGACCATACAGGAGCATGTTGTGGTTCTATAATTCCAGAATGTAGTTCATCTGTTTCTCTGCAGACTTTATTCTCCTCCTTTCACCCTGATCTTCAATGATCAGGACCACCAGGACCACCACAGAGCAGCTATCCCCAGCTGCTGGGGTCTTCTACAAATCAGCTGGTCATGGAAAGCTGCTGGGCAGTAAATCACTACGATTAACCACAAGGTCACTGTCAGTGGTCAGGAACCAGTGAATAATCAAACCTGTGGTTCCCACAGGAACTCTCTCTTGCTTTGTATGTAGATAATACATGTTGCAGTTACAAAAGTTTGTGGACACCTGCTATTCCTGTATTTTGTTTATCATGGGTATTATAAGAATTTTGTCCAACCTTCTTCTGAAACAAAATCTTCTGGGAAGGCTTTACGCTAGGTGTTGGTACAGGATTTGATTGTATTTAGTCACACAAACAGTGAAGTCAGATTCTTGCGTTGGATGATTATTTCTGCCACTTCAACTTATCCCAGATTTGTAATGAGTGGAGTACCATCACTCCAAGGAATGCAGAGCCAAGTAACCCAGTGCTGGGGGGTGGTATAGCCCATTGACCCTGGGGTCATATATATATCTGCCCCACAGCATCCTGTTTCTGCAATGAGGGCACATTAAAGTACCTGAAATCACTGGAAGGCTGTCTGGATACATTTGGCCATACTGAGTTTGTGCAAAATGTGTGTGCGTGCGTGTGCGTGTGTGTGTGTGCGTGTGTGTTCTTCAAGTCGAAGCACCTCCTTTGTGTGAGCAACCTTATCATGCACCCTCTAATAAAGGACGGGGTGTCGGCTTTCTCAGCCGTTTAATGAAAAAGGCCTGACAAACAAAGACATTTTAGACCTCATTGTCAATTAATGATGGCAAAAGCTAGACACCTCAGCTCAGGCCAGGAAAGGGCTGCATTTCAAAGAACCTGCCGAGAGATCAATGTAGGCTATGGGGACTGTAAGACAAAAGCCACACTTGGATTTATGGACAACAGACTACTGGAAACCTGGGGTTTTAAATTCCACAATACGGGATATGTTTACACTGAGGGAGGAAGAGAGCAAAAACTAACATTATAATGGAATGTATTAAGCAAGTTAATCTTAAAATAGCAGCTTCTGAATCATGTTTATGCTCCACTGACTGTAACAGGGAGAATGGCATCTCTGTCATTCCCAGTCCAGGTTGGAATGCTGTTACTGCACTATGGAACTTTGGTGGAGCTGCACAAGAGCGGCATAATCCTGAAGTACGACTCTACTGGCTCAGAATACTGGCTCGGTTCACGTGCTGCTTCTGTGTATCTCAGCTTGTCAAAAAATGCATGTGAACAGTTGTCTATGAGGGTCTGTACAAAGCTTGATTTGCATTTACTGTAGTGGTGTTACAGCAATTACACTCTCCAGCTGTAGGGGGAGCCCATGAGCAAAGAAATACCAATCCAGTACCACCTGAAAGTGAAACCTCTTAGGAGACAGAAAAGAAAATTTGTCCACATTTAAAATCAACAATCAACGGAGGAATACACATGAAAAGTATACTAGGATATGATGCACTGGTGCTTGTTACTCAGATATTGCTTTAAAATGAAGTCAAAAGAGGACTAATTTAATACCCCAGCCTCAGTCCTTTCATTCCACGACACAAACTCTGACATGCACAATTTTAATCTGCAAATCTAATTGTTTATTCGCCAGCAAGGCCATTAGTCCAAAAAAATAAAACTCCTGAACAACAAACATAAAGCCTCACCACTGTCGATGCTGGAGAGGTAAGAGGGTTTGTCTGAATAATGAACCATCAACCTTAAATCTCTGCATGGGCCATTCTCCTGCTGGGGTCATTACTGACCTCTACAGCCCAAATCAAACCTGCAGGACA
This sequence comes from Acestrorhynchus altus, assembly GCA_034509495.1. Taxonomy (NCBI): domain Eukaryota; kingdom Metazoa; phylum Chordata; class Actinopteri; order Characiformes; family Acestrorhynchidae; genus Acestrorhynchus; species Acestrorhynchus altus. The sequence continues at coordinate 35,146,792 of CM067507.1, forward strand.
ACTTTTAGACAATACAAACAAGACCAGCCTTCCCATCCCCAGCCCCACACCCCATTTCTTTGAAGTTCTAATGTGAGGGTGAGGAGACGGGGGCTAAAAGGCTGAGGTCCTGCTGAAAGGAGATGAAAGCTCCAGGATTTCTCCACATCCATAATTAGAAGCCAGCGCACAAAAGGAACGGCTGCATGAGCACCGCTGTGGCTGATGAGGGGTCGGCAAAGTGGAGGATGCAATTTAGCGTAAGTTCTCACCACAATCGTCAGAGGTCTTCTTTCTGAAAGAGCAATAATGGTTCAGAGGGGAGGTCTGCAGCCCTACCAATTGACCACTCCCTCTAGAACCCCTCTCTTTTATATGACCACTGATACTTATTGGAATAAGCTTTCATCAATGTTCATGCAGGTGTACATCAGTTGTCATGAAAAGCCTACAGTGTCTATTTGGGTGTCGTGGTTTTACGGAATCTATAAATAATCCAAAATAGTGTTGAAAGTGCGTGAGGAGTGACAGAACATGAATTAGGGGAATGGTCGTTCAGCTGGGGGGGGGGGAGGTTGGGGGTGGCATCCAAACAATCAGCCTACATCCAACATCCTGACCTCATTAGTGCTAATCACTGAGTGCAATGAAATCCTCACAGCCATGTTCCAGCATCTAGTAGATAAGCCTTCTGTAGACAGTAGGGACTGTTACTCCAACAAAAGCAGGATGAACTCTTTTTAAGACCCTTGCTGATAAGGTGTCCCGATACTTTTGACCATACAGAGTATATAGCGCTGCTGTGGCTGATGAGGGGGCGACTTCAGAGGTGACATCTGTAAACATCGGACCTCACGCTCTCTCTGACGTCTGACTGTAGCTCAGAACTTGACACAGCTCTGATGATGATGCAAGCTCTCGGATTAGCCCCCCAGATTTGGTTTGCCAAATGTGGGTTTTGCATTAAGGAGTTTGCATAGACATATGCAAAGCTCTTTCTGCAAGGAAACGTTTAGAAAGAAGCAAATTTCACTCCTTACTTTCATCCTCTGCAGCTTATCTAGTGCTCAAACTGCTCAACAGTCTGGAACTGATTATCAACAGCCTTAGGTCCTAGACTTAGGACCAGCATTAAGAATCAGGTTTAGGTTCTGGGTTGAGGTGAAGGTTAGAGTGGGGAAAAGTTGGACTTTATCACTCTTCCTTGATTTCAGAAGATACAATGAATGTTCATTGATTCTTCTGAGAATATATATATAGTGTAGGAGTCATGTAGCCTTATTAATGAGCCCCAGTAGTAGTTGTTTCGTTCGGTCCCTGACAGTCGAGGGTATAATCCCAGAAGTCCTGGCCAGGTGATGCCCCTTTCATCGCACTCCTCACCAGCTGCCTTGTCCCAAACAAGGCAATGTGAAACCATTTCCACCACAATTCCACCACATTGTTCACCAAAGCTAGGCGAATGTTTGTGCAAGAAGTGTGCTGAGGTCATACCTGTCTCTGCTGTCCAGGGAAGGCTTTCGACTAGATTAAGGATCATTACCGTGAGGATTTGATTGCATTCTGTAGAACATTAGTGAGGTCAGGATGTTAGATGCTTCCCATCCTACATCACCCCCAACTCACCAGTTCTTCTGCTCCACAGCTCAATGCTGGGGGCTTTAATCCGCTGTAGCCCATGTGTTACATTAGGCATGGTGCGAATTGGTTCATGTTTATCTGCTCCAGAGAGTCCTATTCTATTGGCAGTAATTTTCTACTAATTAAAGTAGAGGTGGTGACCACAAACTTTTGGATAGTATAAATGAACCTTACATAAACAGTTATAAAGGCTTTATAAAGGGATAGCTTCTGGCCAGTCACAGCTTGTCTTGGTGTGCAGAAATCAGATCAGAGAGTCTAAAGGCTTAGCTCGGACTGCACTGGCACACTGTGTGAAACCTGGCTGATGAAGACGTCCGTAAAGCACCTGAAACCCTTCTAAACCTGCGTTCTCAACAGATGGTCAACTCCAACGTGTCCTCCTCAGAGCCTGTGTTAGGGAACAATGTGAGCCTAGCCAAAATAGAGAATCCCTCAGGGCTACTTCAGATGGGACTGCGGTCAAACGCCACGCTGAGCATGAATTAGATGAATTTAGTGTGCTTTAACTACAAAACACTAACTTTCAAGATGAATTAAAGTAGCAGGCACTAAGATGCATTGCACCCACTAACTGGTCCCCACTTTCCATGCTTTCCTTGTTGTGGGATGAAGTAAGCTATCCTTTCAGAGCCCCTCGTGCACTTTAAATTGGACTGGTGTCCCACATTCACTGGGCATAACCTAATTCAGATGGGAAGACAGCAATGCTTGACCACAACCGAGTGCTGCGAATCAGCTCCTCAGACAAAATGAGGAGAAAAATGAGGAAAAGGAAGATTCTACATGATTTGGACGGAAGTATTTGAACACCTCTTCATCACTGAATTCAGGTGTTTCATTCAGCACGATTGCCACAGGTGATATTACACCATCGCCTGTGAGTTGTGTTATTGTAAAGGCTCAGATGGCAGTAGAATGTCACCTGCCTGAATGGACTGTGTCAGCTGTAACGTTTGGTTGAGGAGGGATAATGCTAATGGGTTCAATGAGGGTTCATAGGCATAATGAGGTTGTTTTTCAGGGGTTGGCCTTGGCCCTTTAATTCCACTGAAGGGAAATCTTAATGCTCCAGCAGACAAAGACATTTTGGACAATTGTAGCTTCCAACTTTTTCCCAAAACAGTTTGGGAAATGCCTTTTTCATTTCCAGCATGACTATGCCCAAGTGCACAAAGGGATGGATGGGTGAGTTTGTTGTGGAAGATCTTGACTAACCAACAAAGAGCCCTTACCTTATCCCCATCAAACACCTTTGGGATGACCTACAGTAGAATAAGATCATGAGCAAAAGTACTAGCTCATATTCTGTACACAATTGGGACACAGCCCTAATTTCCACTTTAAGGACCATTGCCATCAGTAACCCTGCTCCAGCAAGCACTCAGCCCCCCATCATGCAAAAATGAATTGAACCACTCATAGATCTTAGGACCTTCAGGCCAAGAACAATGTCAGAATGCTTCAGAGCTGCCAGTGGCTACTAATAGCTGACACCCAAAAGTACAGGTAAAGTCAGAGGTCAAAAGGACATGGACACACTCTCCCAGCACAGCGACCACCCAAACAGAACATGCTGGCAGACAAAGTCACCCTCTGTTTGGCTGCTGCAGAGCCCCTGACATTTGCAAAAGGCCTCTGGGAGAAGTGGAATATGAAAAAGGGTGAACTGAGGGCAACACTTTCTCACCACAATGGAGAAAATAACCTGCTGTCCTTTGAACTTTCCGAGGAAAAACACCATTTCAAGTAATTACATTGCCAGTGTATAACTCAAAGAAATCTAGGGCCTTTCAGAATCGTAATATATCCATGTAAAAAAGCAAACCGCAAATGCAAAAATCTGATAGAAGCACAATGAAACGTCATAACTATGTGGGGTATGCTGGCCAAAATGATAAATACAGATTTAAGTCCAGCTAAATCTTTCCCACAGTTTCCAACTCCAAAGACATATAAGAACAGGTCACACCCAGATCTGTACCAACCAACACCCAGTGTTCCTCAGGCCAACTTTAAAGATCTACAAGAACATCATACACCCAGTGTTCCTCAGGCCAACTTTAAAGATCTACAAGAACATTATACACCCAGTGTTCCTCAGGCCAACTCTAAAGATCTACAAGAACATCTCACATCCAGAGCTGTTACGTCCATATCCCTGTGATCAATAGCCCAGCAATCTAAGCCACCACTGCCAATGTCAACACCAAGCTAATGTTGTATTACATAATGGACAGGACATCTTGTTTTTCAGTGCAGTAACACAAGCAGCAGAATGAGCAACACAGCTCATTGCTTAATGTTCATGAGCTCTGTGTGTGACCTTTTTCACGCAGCACACCTGGAAAGTAGAGGGCAGTTTCTCAACCGAACTGGGCTTTGAGCTTAGACACGTGTTTGAATGAGGACTATGATCTGTTCTGAATACCTACAATAAGAGCATAACCCTGCCTGCACACAAGGGCTCAAGGATTGGTTCTCCATATCTTGAAAAGGTACCTGAATTTTTTAATGTGGTAATAATAAAAATGAAGAAGAAGAAGAAGAAGAAGAAGAAGAAGAAGAAGAAGAAGAAGAAGAAGAAGAAGATATAGTTTATTGGTTATAGGTCTTGGTCTGGATAGTACAGCCTCTTGGTCTGGACTGTGGTTTGCCTTTTAGTGACCTCGGTTCTATACCATCACTCAAAGAACCCTTTGTAGCACCTTTATTTCTAAACTACTAAAACTGTAGACCTCTTAGAACATTTATTGCTTCCACTGGTGAAAAAGCACCCAAAGAAAGTGAGACCATTTACCTCCAGCACCAGCCACAGCTGGTCTCCGTTTTTAAGATCCTTCTTGTAGAACATGCCGTAGAACTTCACCACATTAGGATGATCTGACAGCGCTTTCAGGATGTTGTACTCTGCTTCTATCTCCTCGTCGATGTCCTGAAACAGACATAATATTTCAGCACAATAACATTAAAATCACCTGCCTGATATTGTATCCCCTTTGTGCCACTGACACAACTCTGACCTGTTGAAGCATGGACTCCACAAGACCTGTCCTGACCTGTGTGATTTCCAGCACATCTTTATGTCCTGTTCCCTGTAAGCTGGGACCTCCATGAGCATCAGTGAACCCTGACCCTGTCCCCAGTTCCAAGGTTGTCTGTCGTTGAAGCATCTTTGGTAGGTACTGAGCACTGCATACTGGGAACACTCCACAGGACCTGCTTGATGTTTTGAAGATGGTGTGACCCAGTCTTATTAGGTTCTTACACTTCCTGCTTCAACACATGAACAAGAACTGACTGTTCACCTTATGACTTATAGATCCACCGATTGGGACGAGCCACTGTATTCAGATGTCCAGTCTCCCATGTTATTGGTTTTAATGTTATGGCTGATACCTAGAAATGTACCACATTGGTTTACACAACACTTACTGAGGTGGAGATACAAAGTTGACAATCTGACATCTAGCACGTGTTGGAATACTGCTTTATAAACATGGGGAATATCCAACATTCTGAGAAGCAGGTCAGCAACATAAGACTCCGTCATTAAGTATTGAGAGTGTTTATTCTCAGCAGCCTAAACAATAGTCCTTATCACACGGAGACATTTTCCAGTCTGACTAGCTGGGGTTTGAATGGGGGGGGAAGACACTTAACACGATGTTGTGTGTGTAGGTTGCATCACCCTGTCTGACCCCGAACCTACACCAGATTACAAACCCTCTAAACAAACCAGACAACAGAAAAAAGCAGCGAGAGGTCACTGCATGATGTGTAACTGCCTCTGGAGTATTAACAGAATGGTCACTCGACTGCTTGCCCAAGAGCTTCTCAGCAAGAGACAATCAGCCCAGTGATTAAAAGGATTGCCCGTGGCTAACAGGTAATTACTCAACAGTAATGAGCAACGAGCACATTTTCAGACTAATGAAGATCAGTCCGAGATACTGAAACACGTTGTCTTAATATTCTGTTTACACCCCGTGTCCTAAAGGGTCAAAAATGACCCACCTTCACTAAACCCCTAAAAGAGCTTTATAAATTAGTTTTAAACCCTCAGGTGGTTTAGGACAAGATTCAACCCCCTGAACAGCTTTCACAGAGGCTCGAAATGTGTGTGTGTGTGTGTGTGTGTGTGTGTGTGTGTGTGTGTGTGTGTGTGTGTGTGTGTGTGTGTGTGACTTCTTTGCATCCAATCCTGGAGATATTCAAGTAGTCAAGGAGTCAAATTTCATGTTGAAAAAAGATCATTAAGGGGTTTTAAGCCTAATTATTAAAAAGGGACAAATCAAACAGAAAAGGACAAAGAAAACAGGATTACTGAATTTTACTACACGTCCAAAAGTATCTGAACTCCACTCCAACAGTATTTAGTAAGCTCAGATCTTTTAAGGTGCAGAAATGCACCACCGAAAGAATGAAACACTCTGGAACTGCTCTGCTGCACATGAGCCTAAGGTCACCATGACCAAATGCCAAATGTGATAATGGGATTACAGGCCCCCAGCATGGCTGTGGACTAGTTCTGTGGAGAGAGTGAGCTTCATCCAGTACCTTTGAGATGATTTGCAGTGGCAGAACTAATCATCCGATATCAGTACTTGAATGCAAGCAAATCCTCACAGCAATGTTTCTACATGTAGTGCAAAGCCTTTGTACATGATTAGAGACTGTTAGTGAAGCAAATGAGTGCAAACTACCAATTAAAACCCTTGAAGAACTTCAGAAGAACTGCAGGATGATGTTCTCATAGTGTGATGAATTATCAGCAACTAATTCAGCTCAGAAAACCCCTCAAATCCCAGTTTAGATGCCAAATGAGCTTCCAGTGCATGTTTACTGCTCTGTCAACCTGCATACAGACTCTGACCAATCAGTGAAAGGGGGTGGGGCTGATGATGTCACTGACATAGATATTGTGTGATATAGGAAAATGAGAAGGGAGGGGCTGTTAGCTCAGAACAAAAGTCCCGAGAAGGGATAATCCTTATACATAGATAAATAATAAAAATAATAAAGGACATTCGGGTTGTTGTTTATTTATATGAATTTGAAGAATTTGAAGAACTTATTATTGTAAATATTCTTGTCAATCTATTTATTACAAATAACATAACATTCTTGCATTTTTAGCTGTAAATGAAACCTGGATGATCAATTTCCAATCAATTTCTGAAATTTTTCATCTTTATAAGCAGAAAATAAAATTAGAAATGTAAGCAAAAGTCCATTTTTGATCAAAACATCCAGAAGATTTTCGCGGTGCTTCACTTTTTGCACATTTTGTCATGTAGCAATGGATTCAAATCCCAGCCAGAGCCCAGACTTGAACCTCTGGAGATTTCTAAAAATGGCTGTGCGCTGACGCTCCCCCTTCATTCTGATGAAGCTTGAGAGGTTCTGCAAAGAAGAATGGGAGAACCTTCCCAAAAACAAGAGCCAAAAAATCAAACTCAAAAAGACTTGAGGCTGTAATTGCTGCCAAAGTATTGAGTAAAGCCTGTTAATAGTTACGTACATGAAAATGAAGTGAATCCATTTTGGAATAAAGGCTGTAACATAACAAAATGTGCAAAACGTGAGTCACTGTTCATACTTTCCAGATGCACTGTATTTTTTTTTTAATGCATTCATTAACAGTATGAGCTCTTCAACGTTCCCCGACCCCTACGACCCCTAAACAAATTAATTCTGTTTGTTTTCTATCCAGAGAAATTCCAGAACCTTTTTTCACCCTGTAAAGAGTAAAAACCCGCCAATCATTTCAGACAGCAAACCTCCGGAGATGCACTTTGGCTTTAAATGAGTTCTGTGGTTTTATACTTTAAGTGCTGACTGTATCTGTTTGGAACTCAACGGAAATAAACACACATAATTAGAGCACAGAACCGCTGCACACTGCAGTGCATTTCATTTAGTGTGGCTTCATTCAATCTCAATGACTAATTCAGAACACAAGGGCAGCTTTTGGACGCGGACGCACTTGTCCCTCTTACATCCAGGGCCCTAAAAGAGTGTAAGACTAAAGTTAATGAATACAAATGGTACCTTACCCTCAGAACCATCTCAGCGTGATTAAGCAGATTAGGCTGTGTGCTGTGATTGGGTTATATTTGGTCAACTATAAAAATATGGCAAAGGGGCGGAAAGAAAAGAGAGAGCGAGAGAGATCCGTGGTGCAGGAGGACGAGAGAAGGCCTACAGCGTGTCTTTCAGATACAGGTGTTCTGTTCCTAATCTGACAAACGACACCGTTCGGTACGTTTATATGATCGCTTTAGGAAACAGTTCTCTGTTCAGCGCCGGGGCAAGGGAGGGCACGCACACTGCAGGCCAAAACCACAAACAGCGGAGATGGAGCGGCCCACCCAAAGACATTAATGTGAACTGACGGTGGTACCTGTGTGACTCCTGGGACAAATTTAGCACACGGAGGAGCTCGGAATATACAAGAGCCTGACATTAATGTTCTGACTCATATGAGTCTGTATTCAGTGGAAATGGGATCCTGGAAATGTTGAGTGAAGAAATAAAGCTACTGTAGAGATATGATGTCATTACTCAATGCATACACAATGCAAACGTTGTCTTAAAGGTATAACAATGTCAAACTGAATGTCTGGTGTAATTTTCATTTTCCAGGTGAAAAATCCATGGCTGACTGTACTGAATAGCAAAGATACAAGAAGAAACCTGCTTCCAAACATATTATTTGGCACAGTCTACAGGAAGACACTGGGCCTCGTCCACCGACCATTTGTAAGACAAAAAGTCTTCTTAAAACCCACACATTTTTCAGGTCATTTTCAGTGCTACTGTGACACTGACATGGTGTGTTAGTGTGCTGCTGGAGTGTTTAAACCCCTCAGCGTCACTGCTGGACTGAGAACAGTCCACCAACCAGAAATATCCAGCCGACAGCATCCTGTGAGCAGCATCCTGTGAGCAGCGTCCTGTGAGCACTGATGAAGGACTAGAGGACGACCAACACAAACTGTGCAGAAACAGATGAGCTTCTGTCTCTGACTTTACATCTACAAGGTCCATGTCAGTGTTGAGAATGACCCACTATTATACCTGCTCTGTGGTGGTCCTATGGGGTCCCAACCAGTGTTTGGGGTGGAGAAATGGTAGTGTTTAGGGTGGAGCAATGGTACTGTTTTTGATGGTGGACTAATGGTAATGTTTGGTGGTGGATTAATGGTAGTACTTAAGGTGGAGTAATGGTAGTGCTTGGGGTGGAGTAATGGTCCTCCTCCCAGTATCTCCTGTGGAGCACAGAATAAATGAAACGATGCACTATAACAAGGGGCATGTGTTTGAAATCTGTCTTGGTCAGTAAACACATACATCGTTGAGGCAAAACCTCCATTGGCTGCTGAAACAGCTCCGACTCACGGAGGCGTGGAGTCTGTAAGGCCTCTGAAGGCACCGATCCACGGTGAGGTGACGCCCCTGCAAGTCACACTAGTTGTTCCAGCACATTCCAGGCTGTTATCAGGCTGAGTCTGAGATAACTGCGATTCTAACCTGATGTTATCAAACCAAAAGAACCAACTGGGATCTGCACATTGCAGACACGTCGTGTTTTAGGCTTTATATCTCAGGATCAGTGTAACCTACAGACACGAGTAACCTGTCTAACCCTGGTGGTCTCATCACTGATGATGAAATATCAGTAGTAGTCGTCCAGCTCTGAAAACAGCTAAAAAAACTCCCCACAAAATATGATCAATAACAATAAAAACAATATTTAAAATAGGTTAAATTCACGATCAGTGAAATGGGACGATACTGGGCAGTGTGTTGTACCGTGGTCTTCACTGGCTAAAGGAAAGTGTTTTTCTGTGTTATAATATCTCAGAGCAGCTTTGATGAGCTTTCAATTAGAATCTTTTCATTTGGTGAGTAAAAGTTTCAGGGAGAGCTTTAACCCTGAACACCACAAAATACTGCACACAGAAGCATCGATGGAGAAAACTAACACCACCGTGTGTGTGTGTGTGTGTGTGTGTGTGTGTGTGTGTGTGTGTCAGATGAAAGAGATGACAGTTTTTCTCGTTTTCATTTTTTCATTATTTAACTCAAAAAGGTCTTTTTTAATTTTTTAAATCTTAAATCTTAGAACTAAACTTAAATTGAAATTTGTTAAATATTCTAATAATTTGATTCTGGATTTTAAGACTCAAAATAATGAATGAAATATATGTAGTGAATATAAAATATGACTACACACTGTTTCACAATATCCATGATATAATTTTTGGATGGATGGATGGATGGATGGATGGATGGATGGATGGATGGATGGATGGATGGATGGATGGATGGATGGATGGATGGATGGATGGATGGATGGATTAATTGCTCTTTTCTTAACATAATTCTTTCTTTCTTTCTTCTTTCTTCATTTCTTTCTTTCTTTCCTTTTTTCTTTCTTTCTTTCTTTCTTTCTTTCTTTCTTTCTTTCTTTCTTTCTTTCTTTTTTCTTTCTTTCTTTCTTTCTTTTAATCCCTGTATTGAGCCACTAGATCTAATGTAAAATAAGTATTGTATTGTATGTATTGGTCAGTGGTGATGTTGGTGATGTCAGTGGTGATGTTGGTGATGTCAGTGGTGATGTTGGTGATGTCAGTGGTGATGGTGATGTCAGTGGTGATGTTGGTGATGCAGGTGTCATTACTGTACTTTTTTTAAAAAACAGAACATAACTCACATGAATCGGATCCAGTATTTTGACGGCTGCTTTGCTGCCATTGACCTTATTCAGCACTTTGTAGACTTTGCCGTAAGTTCCTTTTCCGATGGTCTCAATGATCTCCCAGGTGTCGGACGGATCCGGAAAGCTGTCAAAGACGATGGATTTCCCTGATTGTGGAAACATCTTCCTGAGGGATCTCCTGAGGACCAAAGAAGAGATGTCAGTCACTTTCTGGCAACTCATCCCAAAAGTAATGGATGGACCTCCATCATTCCAAACAACACAGTTCCACTGCTCCTCAGCTCAATGCTGGGGGGCTTTAAACCCCTCTGACCCATACCTGGCATTAGATATATTAGTAGGTTCATGTGTTTACAGGTCATCATCATTATGTTCCTTCATTTTACACATTTAGTTGCCTGTTTTTTTTATCAGCAATAAAGAAAAATGAAAAGTAATAGAATTCGTTCAAATATTTGATCAAACACAAACCAAAAGCTGCAAAAACAACTGATTTGAGTCCATGTAAAGACAATCTATCTGACTGTGGATTGATGCAGTCCAAACTCTTCAGAGATGGTGTTGTAACCTTTTCCAGCATGACGTGCATCACCATCTCTTCTTCTGAGCTCCGAAGAAATCTGAAGATCAGACTCTGATAGATCCCTGTTCTTTAAATGTGAAGTGTTTAGTTTGGAGATGGGAAAACACTGCATTCCATCATAAAAACCTTATTCCATGTGTGAAACATAGTGGTGGTAGGTTCATGGTTTGGGTCTGTTTTGCTGCAGCTGGGCCAGGATGACTTGAAAAATACCGGCACATCAGTCTGTGAGCTGAATCTCAAGAGAATGTGGGCCATGCACAAAGACAACAACCCTGAGCACACAAATCAATCTTCCCGAAGAATGCTTGAAGAAAGAATATTTTGGATCTGAATGAAATGGAAGCAGTTGATGGGAGGAAACCAGCACAAGGGGGATACACCAGTTACTGAAAGCAGAGGTTCACATACTTTTGCCACTCACAGATATGTAATTTTGGGCAATTTTCCTCTATAAATGAATGAGGATAATGTAATACTTTTGTATGATTGTATGATTGTATGGTTCTCCTCCACTTTTAGGACATTATTCAGGCCAGCCCTAATCATAAGATTGGTCATGTTTACAGCTTCCTACGTTCGAGTAAACAATCAGTAATACACTGCCATTCTGTCCACAATGACATCCCCTACAACATGACAACATAGGCAGTGTTAGCTCGGTCTTTCTCTCATGCAGCCTGTGGTTAACGCCCACCACCCCCACCCTCAGCGCCATGTGAGAGCTTGTAGTGATGGAGAACGCCAGCAGGCCTCTTTAATCTGACTGAAATACCGAGACCTCTTTACAAACAGCCTTCTTTGGCTGAGTGCTGCTGTTCTGTTTCTCCACCCCTTTGTTCCTTGCTTACAGTATTAACCTATTTAAAGCATGAAGGCAGCACAGATGAGGTGGCATTTACCGACTGTATGTCAATGAGTGCCAGAGTGCTGATGGGCTACAATAACATTTGCTCAGGCCTTAGAGAAGCAGCACAGAGCAGTCCGTAGAATAGGTGCTAATTTCATGGAAAGGTCATTGGAGTGGACGACACTCTCCACAGGGGATCCTTTCTTCTCCTGAGGGAAACCTTCCTCTCATACAGAGCTGACCAGCTTCTGATTCGCAGCTGCGAAGCTCCAGATTCCAGTGTTTTAGTACTTTTTACACACTATATCCTTCTTAAGTTGCACCCATTGCTGACAGAGATGTGCAAATGCACACACAGCTTCTCTAGTCCCTGTACAGAAGTACTGACAATAGTTTAGGACACTCTGGAGCAGATAATCAAGAACGTATTGGCACCATCACAAATGCCAGGTGGGGTATAAAGGGTAGAAAGAAGGGTATAAAGCCCGCCCCAGAATTCGGCTGTGGTGCAGTGGAACTGTGCTCTCTGGGATAATCCCAATCATTCCAATTCATCAATACTTTTGGGATGAGCTAGGGAGTTGCCGATGGGGTGGGTTGGAGGTCCTGCAACATTCCGACCTCACTAATGATTTTGTTACTGAATGCAGGGCACTAAAGTGTTCATCCTGCTTTTGTTGAAGTAAGTGTCTACTAGATGTTGGAGCATCAATGAGGTCAGCATGTTGGATGTACGATATGGTGTATCTGAGAGCTGTCTGGCTGTGGTCCTAATATTCCTAATATTCCTATCCTAATAGTGTAATAAGTAAACCTGATTGACTGTCCAAGACCAACCAGAACTCAACACAGCAGCGTGAACGGAGCAGGGAGAAATGAGTGAAACAGGCTGTTCTACATGAGGCAGGTGGTGCTATAGACTGTGGCATGCAGTAAAAACACTGATGACACTAAGACGATAGGATTTGCAACACTTGCAGGTGTTTTTAATGAGCAGAAAGGGCAAGAGAATGCAGAAACCTCATATATTTTTATATTTAAAAGCTTTTTATCTGGACAGTAACATGTGCTTTACTCAAACACATTTGTGTTATAATAAATGCAAGTAATTTAATAAAGTAATACTTGTTTTCTACACTAAAGACTATTGGGAGGAGCAATTCAGCCTTATATTATCCAATTATTCAGGAGGATGGGCCGGGTATAAGAGTAGGGCCTCCCAGTTTACACCAGAACAGGGAAAAATACAAAGAACAAATTACATAACAGTTATTGGAATGTTTGGTCTCAGAAACAAGATTAGCCCATTTACAGAAAACCTATAGAGTTAGATTAACTGGGCTTTAAGACCCAATAATGAACAAAACGCAACACAGTAAATATAGTACAGTGTGAAAATGTCAGAGACCACCCTGTATTTATTTCTTTTCCAGGCTAAAAGTTGAACATCTACATTTATATAAGATTTTTTTGAGAAGAATAGATGGAAGATGATCTTCCAAGGAAACCTGTGATCAAATATGACTAGATTTCCACTGGAAATAAACAAACAAACAGGCAAAACAAATAAATAAACAAATAAATAAAGAATACTTTCTGATTTTTGCACGATGCTGTATTCAGGGGCATGTTTGTCCTTCTACGTGCACCAGTGGTGAAAATTCCATCCATTGTGGTCAGTCTTGCTGCACACACCAGCATTTCAAAGCAACTGGTGCTGTTCTACTCATTACCACTGTACACATGGTAGATCCCCAGGCAGATCCTCCACGTTAATCCAGTGTTGTCAGAAACAGAATGATAGGGTGTATTAACATTACAGTCGGTGTCAGTTGTGCCCTCATAGCAGTGTGAACCTGAAACCTACAGTGGATGTGAGCAAACCGCTGTTACACATGAATGAAGATCTCTTTCTAGTGGACTCTTAATGGATACAGTAAATAAGGAGTTCCCATGGGAAGGTCACTCAAAACGCCTCCTCCTTCTCACTGCTGTCACTTTGGGATTCACACGCACTAAAATATATCTATTAAAGTGCGAAACACCCCACACCTCCATCGTGCTTTTGCTGCAGGAGTGTGGAGCTGAAGTGATTTAATGCTACGAAAGCTTAACTGGGAATAAGCTCAGCTCTGCACTGGAGCACCTTCATACATCACACAGGTCTGAATCCCTGATCAACTGGGTTTTAAACCCTGTGTTCAGACGATCTGCTGTTAGCAGTTTCTAAACTACCCAGACATGTGCAGCACATTGTCTATCGCTGATGTAAATAAATAAATCAACACAAATATTTGTTCACATATTGCTACTCGCATATTCAGAGTCGATTTCATTTTATATTGTATAGATTTTATGTATATTTATTCATACACGTGAAAATGTTGTGTTTATGTTTGTTATATTTTATCATTTATATCGAATTGCTTTTAACCAACAACTTTTCAGTGTGAATTTCGTATTACATACACAAATATTATGTATGAACTGATATATTTGTTATATTTTAAAACGTTAATATCATACTGCATTTGAATGAATATCATTTTTTAAAATAAAATTTTATGTTTGTGTTAATTTCGTTTTGTGTTTTCATTCATATATTTGCAATGTTAATTTCGTATCATATGTATCATCATGATGTTCATTTACTTACACATTTATTTGCTCATTCATATTTTATTTTCTATCATGGCTGTGTCTCACTATCAGCAATAATGGAAAATTTAAATACAGTTCGTTCAAATATACTAAACAATTAAGGAGTTCAAACACAAACCAAAAGCTGCAATAACAACTGATTTGAGTCCGTGTAAACGACGGATCTACGGAAAGGCCAGAACCTGCAGATCTCAGATCACATGCTGGAGCATAAACAGACAGACGGTCACAGAGGAGAAGGCCTTAATTCAGCATTTCTCAAATTATGCAAAGCTCCAACCGAGGCCTGAGCAAATACTGCGGCACTGCTGGCCATTACAAAACCATACAGGTGACGGCAATCCACCAGGCAGCGCTGAGGTTACAGAGCATCTGTTAATCTATTACATAACTATAAAAACAGTCTCTCGGTCTACACTTGGACCAAATGATCAGGCTATGTTCTGCCCAGGTAAGCTCTGACCACAGACACGTCCAGAAACAACCTGTTTTTGGCTCGAACAACTAAATCACACAATGAGCTGATTTCAGAGTCAACTTACATTCTTTCCTCAAAAGGCAGGCGAACTCTTGGCAGGAATTAGTCCATAACTGCACTGTGTTGAGCTGAGGCCTGAGAAGCAGGCTGTGGGACTAACGCTTATGTTAATCTCAGCCGTGATCCAACCCTGCACACACTGGCAACTGGACACAATGCTAAGTAGCAGCAGATATGGCGGGATTAAGAGGAATTAACCAGGGTTGCGCCATGACTCTTTCCCCATTTAGACTCCCATTCATACGCTCACCAAAGCTGGTTAACCCCACTAAATATATGGCACCACAGGGGGTCCTACCACCTTCTCTATCCTACACTACAAACACTTCTTTATGCAAAGTCCTAAAACAGGTCCATTGAGGTCCAGTTAGGACCGTTTCCTCAAGCCAAGGTCCAGAACATCACAGAACATCAGAGAGCCTCACTTCACCAAGGTCTGGAAGAAGACCCAAATTGCCTTGTATGGTCAGGAGCACCCCCAGAACCACCATGAACCGGAGAACGGTTCATGTTTGGAGGACTAAAGGTAAGGCATTCAACCCCAAGAACACTGTACCAGCTGTTAAGCATGGTGGTGATAGCAACATCCCTTGGGACTGTTCTGAAACTGGTGCATTGCACAAATTTAAAATCTGTAAGATCCAGATAGAGAGGTCTTTTATTTTGAAATTTGAACACCGTGAGAGCAAAGAAGGGGAGCAAACAGCCCCTCCCTTCTCATGTTCCTCTATACCCCAATACCTGGGTCAGTGACGTTGTAAGCCCCGCCCCTTTTGGTCATAACGCACAATCTAATAGTTAAAGTTGGCAAGTCAGGTGTGTTTCCTTTTGTCCAAACCTGACGTTGTGAGTGTTTTCACACTACACACGAACCCACCAGCAGCCAGAGTCCTGTAATTACAAACTGGCCAAGTTTATAATGCAGTAAAGCATGAATAAGTCAGCCGCACAAGATAAGGAGGTGTCGGAAAGTCTATTCTGAGAGTGCATCATTGGGCTATTATTCAGGGCATTATCAGTGATTACTTACGCCTAACAATTAGCCCCCCGTACCATCAGGCCACACATTAGGTAATAGAGCACATGTCGACCTAATGTAAAGGACCTGAGACGACTGCACACATCTTCAATAATGAATGAAGCATCTATACATGACAAAACACTGCGAACAACAATACTGGAGACTACGGATGCAGTCCGAATGTGTTCGTCTGCCAGACGTTACTGCACTGCCTGGACGCCTATCATGCCTCAATGTAGGACAAATGTCAGTAGAAGAACCTTGTGTCTCCAAAATATCAACTTCACAAAACTTCTTCCTGAGTAGGGTCACAGTTGATCCAGAGGCCACCTCGAGTCATCAGGCGCAGGGCAGGAACACCCCCCGGACAGAGCACCACATATACACACACACAGCTAGGGGCAATTTAGCACAGGGAGTGTCAGAGGCAGTGACTCCAGGTCCCTGGAGCTGTGTGATGCATGCACTACCAGCAGCGCCACTGTGCTGCCCACACTTAACTTTCAATGGAAGTTAATGTAAAAAGATTTGATTCCAAGTCATGTTGTAGCATTTCGATTGAATTCAATATGTAACTGTATTTTTTATTGTGTTTTTTATTACTGATGTCACAAAGAGGCTTTTCAGAAGACAAATACTCATAAAAACGCATATCATTAATACATAACTGGGTGAGCAAGCTCATTTAAAGCAGCATTATGTAAGAATTGATATGACCTGCTCCTGGGCTCCCCCTACAATCAGGAAGTGGTATTTTAATTCAGAAACGGAAAAGTCATATTACCGAATTTTATAGAACGATGACTTGGCTATGACTTCTATTGGTTGAATGAAATTCTGGCATAATGTATCAAATGTATTTTTTATAGTGCTTTAAAAAAGACCAATAAAACAATTACATAAAACCATAAACTGCCCATAAACCCATAAATCCCCCAGTGAGGAAGCCAAAGGCCAGCAGTGGCAAGAAAAAACTCTTGGGAGGATTCAGGCTGGCAAGAGGTTACCCGTCCTCCTCTGGTCAAACTACTCCTACATTATTGATAAGGAGACACTCTGTACAACCACGTCTGCTGTACTGCTCAGCTGTACTGGAGTAATGATGATCATTTGATGGTGGTCATAACAGTATTGGTAGCAGGTAATTAGGGTCCAATTTCTACATTGATGTCAGTGATGGTAGGGCAACTAGACCAAGTCACTGTAATAAACAACCCCCTGATTCCAACCCTTTCAAAGATAACATGGTTTTTATTTGACAGCAATGATATATGTAAATGACGGCTGTTCCCATTGGCTGTTCTGTACACTGATCATCCCAGAAACACAGTCCATAGAAACACTCCTTATGACTGGCTCCAGTGGCTCCTGTCCAGGTGTGCATTAAACTGGGCAAGTGTTCTAGACGTTCTAGACGACAGGGTCATAACATCTCCAAAGCATCAGGCAGGTCTTGTGAGGTGCTCCTGGAATGCTCAGGTCAGTACTAACCAAAAGTGCTTCAAGGAAGGACAACTGGTGAACTGCCAACAGGGTCATGGGCATCCAAGGTTTACAGGCTCATGAAGGTCCCACCTCACACCTTACAGGACAGAATAAGTCCAGCCTCAACAGACTAGACCTGGCATAAGGGGGACCTACACCGTGATCAGTGTATGTGTAAATGCACTGATTGTACGATGTCACTAAAATGGTGTGTTTAGATTACTTTGCATATATGTACTGAACTGGTAAGTGAACAATAACATCATATTTAAGTATATTCATCATTAAACTCATTTAAAGCAACATTATGCAAGAATTGGTATTTCTTGTTCCTGGGCTCCCCCTACAGTTAGGAAATGGAATTTACAGTCAGAACTGTCACTGAAAGTGAAAGAAGCATGTGGACCGATGTGATATCACAAATATAACACTGCTTTACACAGTTCTTGTGAGTGATTTAGTGTTATATATAGTGTTATATATAGTGCTATTACACTCAATGAAGCTGCTTTTTTTTTAAGTTGAAAATATTACATAATGTTGCTTTAAAAAGCAAGAGAATGTGATCTTATAGGCCCTTTAACTGCAAGCAAGGCTGTCCACATATTAGTACATTATACCAAACCTAGTCCAAACTTGCGTCACCTGGCATAGGAATGTCCACTAACACAACACACACAATGCCAAACCCCAGCAGCATACCTGCTCCTGGCTGAAGCCATTTCTCTCTGCTTTATCTCCAGATGCCAGCCTTAAACATCTCCACAGAGCACCATAAAAAGAACAAAAGTAAAGCAAACAAAAACTCTCAAAGCTCTCCAGAGCTTAAAGCAAAACCTCACAGTTTTGCACTCCAGAAGAACCTGTCTCCTTATTTCCCCTTTTTAGAGAACAAAAGTGCAGGCAACTCGAGGAGCTGGAGGAAACAGGATCTGCGACGGGTAGCGAGAGAAAGGAGACCTGAGCTCAGATAATCACGGCTGCAGCGTGGGTTGAAGTTTCAGTTTAACCTTAGCCTGCAAAGTGGACCAAGGCAGAGGATACATGGAGACATCTTCCTTAATGGGCTTTAGGATACGGACAAAACCGGCTTGAGGAATAACAAACACCGCTAATGTGCAACCCAATATCTCACTTTTCTGTGCAGTGATGTTCACATTACAACATACATTTGCATACACGAGTAAAGCTATAGCTGTAAACCAAAACGGAAAATCCAGTTAAGACCGCAACCAATTTGTTGGTGGTTTTTTGGGGAGGGCTGGCCTGAATACTCACTCACACTCCAAACCCATCCTATTTACACCTTCCTTATTCATAACCATTATTTTAAGGATGCACGTTAATGATGTTTGGAATTGAGGATGGTTATAATAATGTATAGCAGTGATAGTGCGAATGAACTGAAATCAGCTATGAACATATCAATGCCAAGAGGCCGAACATGGTGTGTAACATAAGCCCCCGGACAAGATCTACAAGAATACATGCATAAAAATATGTAACATTTGCAAAATTTGTACACATATATTACACTGTTTGGCCAAATACACACAAACCAGTTTCCAGTGTACATGAACAACAGTGTCAGGATTAAGGTTAAGTTTCGGTTGAGACTACATTCAGTTTACGTTATGGTTACCTTTAGGGTGAGGGATCGGGTTAAGTTCAGGTTAAGTTTAGAGTAAAGCTATAGTTAGGGTTAGAGTCAGGGTTAGGTTTAGGTGAAGGTGGAGGTTCAGGTAATTGCGTGTCGGTCAACCAACATATAACACACATTGTACGATTTCTGAAATGTCGTTTTAGCCACATATATATGAATTCCTTGAGACCAGGCTGATGCAGCTCAAGTGTTTCTTGAATAAAAGTCATTGTACTTCTATTTTTGAAATGCTTCATCAAACCAACAACAAATTCAGCACTGAGCATTTTTCTGCTCTAAAAGAGCTACGAACTGGTTTCTATTTATTTTTCATATTTATTGATAACTCTTCTACATGAGGTCTTATTCTGATGACATGTTTTGTATTTTAGGTGTGAAATGAATAGTTCTGGTTCTGGAATCTGATTGGCTGAGATGTAAAAACAGCTAAAAGCACTTGAATTTTGCAATCATCTGAAATCATTTCATTGCTTGAGTTGTTAATCGACTGTTATACAGACTTATGGACTAATGACAGTAGACTTTCTGTATTTTTGATTATTTTCAGTTGAAATAAATGATTTGTTTCCTAATAAACCAAAACAATAGTCTTAATTTCTGCATTCATATCCGAGCTTTGAAAACTAGTGTCTTCTGACGGATCCATATGGAATATAAAAGTAAATAATGATTATTACTATTAAAAGTAACTATTCTAACAGCTTTCACTGGTTCAATTCCAGGTATTTTAGGCTGTACTTTTGGTATCATTTCTAAAATAGAGAAGCACATTCCAATACAAACAAATACAAACAACACAAAAATAATACGAATTACTACTAAACCACCAAAAAAAAATAAACAACGTAGATTCCCAACCATTATCAACCAATAAACACTGCAGCGCTGCATCAGCAGCAGAGCAAAAGTTCAGACCAGTCAGTGACTGACCTTCTGCTGGACAGTATGAAAATCCAACGAGCACTGTGCAGAATCCAAAAATGGTGGAGAAGCCCGGCCTGATGTACATCCATAAACATACACAAGTACATCCAAGCAGCACTATTTACCACGCCCAGCCTTGCAGATCACCTGGATTTGTTTAAACCAAATAACTCCAAATGGGTACAGCGTCTCACCCCGATCTCCTTCAATATCACATCTGTATAGTGCTGTTTCACTCTGTGGTTGGGTGTTCATTGAATTCCCTTTTGAAAGGCACGTGTCCATGAGCACCTCCATGCCCAGCTTCAAGCTCACCTACAAGGTCACTCATAAAAGCCTGGACAGCATGAACCAGTACAGAACCATCATCACTACTTACAGTGCGTAGTGCATCTACATGCTCATGTGTCAATGGAGCAGTCCTCTAGGGACAGAGGAAGATGACTCTAGGGCTTCCTGCACATGGGCAGATCACCTGCCTTTACTATGCATTATTCATAAACATAAAGTAACACAATATTGGGCAATATGGCAGAGTCAGCCTCGTTTGGCGGGTACTGTAAACGTGGCCCGATGTAGCCGCTTGGCCGAGGCGACCCGTGGAAACAGGCGACAGCGACAGACACTGATGGGGGCTGATTAAAAAGTGTGCGTCTACACGGGTCCACTCAGGTGTGGCAGGGCATGACTCCCCCGAAGCATCATCCAGACATGGGGAGGTGAATCGTTTGAAAAAGTGTCTCCTTACCGTGTGGCCATGAGTTCTGGGAGTTCCTGTGTTCAGGTGAAGGTGTTTGGTTTCGGTCAGGGTTGTAACAGGGTTTCTGGCTTTGCTGCCCACAGTTTCTTTATCTCATGCACTTCCCTTTCTACTCTACTTTGTATCTGCCAGGGATGCCGGAGGCATGTCCCTGCTTTTAACGTGCCCCATCATTTAGAAATGTCTCTTACGTGGACTCACCTTTTGAAAGGTCCACCACGTCCTCACTTTTTGTACAACCACTTTCTGAACATCACATATCATCTACATGTCACCACTTTTTGACATATCCCTGTGCATGTCCCTACTGCTGTAAAAGTCCCCACATTTTGAAATATTCCCTGCATGGTACAATTTTTGTCCAACTGATGTCCCACGTGTTCACACGTCTTGGAATGTCCCACACATCTGCAATGTTTCATATCTTTCTACTTTTTGAAACGAACCCACACTAATATGTCCTCATGTGTCCTCATGTATGCATACATGCATATTTAGAAGAGAGCCTTCACACACTTCTAAAACCAGAGCTTCTTTGATGCCATAGCAGAACCATTGTTTTGCTTCCATAGTGTGAAGAACCTTTACATCACATTTTTTTACTCTTTGGAATGTTTCCAAAATATCTCCACTTTTAAAAGTGTCCCCATGTGTCTCAACGTTTTGAAATGCCACATATATAATCCCCATTTATTTTCGTTTTTTTAAACGTCCTCTCAATTAACCCATTTTTTGCAGCATCCCCAATTTTTAAATGTCCCAACTTTTTTGAAATGTCCACTACACATTTCCATTAAAACTGTTTCCCACATCTACACATTTTTTGGAAATGTCTCCACATCCCCAAGTCCTTTCTAACACTTCAGCATTACAAGATGTGTCTTACATTCAGTAATCAAGACAACCATGGGATGTGTGGGCCAAACAGCAATCAGGTGGAGTTCTCACATTGATGAGGACCACTGTTCAATGAGTGGTACACGCCACACCGTACTAAATCCAGCCACGGTGTGTTTTGCCCAAAAAGACCTTCACATCCACTTTAAACGGGTCTTCATGTAACAACTCTTTTACAAAAATGTCTTATCTATGGCAAAGCTCCAAGAACTTGTTTTAGGACCTATATTTTGTGGCGAAATCTCCATATTTAGTATTACTCAGTACTGTTACATGGTGTTCTCTAGTGCTGTACCCAGATTTGAGGTCTTTTGTGAGCGCTATGAACCTTGCGTCCTAATTTGACCTTCTACCCGGTCTCTGCCCGACCAATGTGCTGAGTAATGCTGGGCACAGATTCAACGCACCAGTCAACAGCAACACTCATTATGGCATCCAATTACTGCCATATGCATTGACTGGCTGTCTGGTTTTCTGTGAGCTGTGTCATGTCACATGTCAATCAACGTCAGCTGCCTTTCACAGTTCATGAGCAGCTGTGTGTGTGTGTGTGTGTGTGTGTGTGTGTGTGTGTGTGTGTGTGTGTGTGTGTGTGTGTGTGTGTTAATATGTAGGCCTTATTTCCGATGTTCTGCAGAAAGCTGAAATATTCATGGCTGGATCTCAGTTTCACTGGCTTATTATGAAGCTCCTATGAAGCTTGTTAGCTTCCTTCCATTCCACTGGGTTCGGATTTCAGGCCAGTGCTGCTCTTGCACTCTGGAGGGTGGCTGGACATGGGCGGCCGCCACCACCGCCCCACACACCAGAGGACACTTCAGATCCTCAGCTCAAACTTCCCCTCTATTTATTATGTCTCTCTATTTCTCCACTTCTCCCTCTTAACAGAGATGAAAGGAGGCACTAATATCTCACCCCACCTCCCCAGCCACCCTTAGCAGCCCCATCCATCAGCCACTGATGGGAGGATCATGGCCAATCAATAACCCTGTGTATGAAGCCATTCATGTCTGGCCACACTGAGGAAGCCACTCATCATTTGTTACCCCGACACCATCCCACCTACCCCCCTCCCTCCCCTTCTCGCCTCCACCGGCCCTTATTTCCAGCCAGGTTCTCTTCCAGCGGCCTCTTAAATGTTGCTCCCTCAACTGAATCTCCAGGCTTGGGTTACTGCGCGAGAAAGCGCCTCATTTCCTGCTCCGCTGCTTTACAAATGGTGCAAATGGGTAAGGAAACGGCTGCCACTGGGTGTAGATGCATGCTGCCGGCAATAATGGCCATGTGATTAGGGTGGGGGCACTCCCCTCAGTGCACCTAGGATTCTTTTAAGGTACAGCTTCTCATTGTAAGGCCTTTCTGTCTTTTAACCTCATAAAACCTATGTCTATCTATCTATAGTCATATATATATATATATATCATTTCATTAACACTGCTAGAACTAAGAACCTAATGGTTCTACCTAACAGCATTCGTGTAATTTGCTCTTGATTGTTGAAATGAGTGAGTGAGTGACCAGGCTGAATGTGTTATCATTGTCATATATGATACTGACTGATTTGCACTTTTGGTTCACCTTTGGACCACCCCGATTATTCTTGTCCGTGAATGAGTTTTTAAATGTTTAAAAAAAGATAAATTAATAAATTGGGTAGAAATTTTGTAAAATTTTCTGCTGAACCACTGGTGCTCTGAATTAGCTGAGCAAAAGATTCCCATCAGCCGGTCAGCAATAGGCCACTATCTTCTTGCTATCACTCATCAAACTGACCGCAATCCTGGACAACACATCTCACCTCCTCCATGACTTACTGGTCAGACAGGGGAGCACTTTCAGCAACAGACTCATTCAGCTCTGCTGTAGCAAGAAGTCGTACAGTAGGTTGTTTGTACCAAGAGCGATCAGATTTACAGCCCCTCTTTGCTGTGTCGGACATTATCACACACTGACCACTAACAGGACAGATTACTCCTATCCAATCACATCACTGACACTTTATTGCTACTTTATCTGCACATGTACAAACCAGACAGACTCTCTTAATGGATGGACTATTTATTCATATCTCTTTCCACGGACAATATTCATATCTTATCATTTCGCTCGGACACTATACGTGTACACGTGAGGTCAGGCTCCACGAGCCTTCACTGGTACTGTATTGTTCCTATATTAGTCCTCCATAACCTTTAGGCAGTTACATACTACATACTTCCTCTTCAGTGTCATGCCTCAAAGATTACTGCCCCATTGCACTCACCCCTCTCATCATTAAGTGCTTAGAGAGGTTGGTGATGAGGCGACAGCTGATGCCACCCACTAGTCCCTCACTCACCTAGAGAGAAAGGACTCTTATGGAGGCTGCTGTTTTTGGGCTTTAGTTCTGCTTTTAATACCATCATCCCGCAAGAACCTGGTGTCCAGGCTGACAGCATGGGGAACCTCCTCATCCCTGTGCAACTCTGTCCTGATTTACTGTTGAGTGTCATACAGGGGTTGGACAATGAAACTGAAACACCTGGTTTTAGACCACAATAATGTATTAGTTTGGTGAACTAGGGCCTCCTTTTGTGGCCAATACAGCGTCAATTCGTCTTGTGAAGGACATTTTTTGGATACAATCCGGGTTAACACCCCAACATCCCTTTCAGACAGCTTCCTCTTGCGTCCACAGTTAATCCTGTTGGATGTGATTGGTCCTTCTTGGTGGTGCTGACGTTACCCTGGATACCGTGACTCTTGATACATCACAAAGACTTGCTGTCTTGGTCACAGATGCGCCAGCAAGACGTGCACCAACAATGTGTCCTCTTTTGAACTCTGGTTTGTCCCCCATAATGTTGTGTTCATTGAAATATTTTGAGCAAAACTGTGCTCGTACCTGCTAATTGAACCTTCACACTCTGCTCTTACTGGTGCAGTTATGAAGATTGACCACCAGGCTGCTCCAATTTAGCCATAAAACCTCCCACAATAAAATGACAGGTGTTTCAGTTTCATTGTCTAACCCCTGTATGTCTTTATAAATCATGCACTGTGGACTATTTTTTTTAAAAATGTGAATTTTGATGTGAATTGATGTGAGTATTTGCAATTTATGCATGGAAACTGACGCTGTGAATTTGCTTTCATTATTTACTAACAGGAGGCACGGTGTTAAAATTCAAATATGATGAAGTGCACTGACTCACAAATACCCAGAAATAAAGGTCACACTGTGTTATCTACGATCTCTAATGCATATATGCATGGAAGGCACTGTAAATACATACACATATGTCGCATCTCTCCGTCTGCTTCGCAAACATCTCGTCTGAATGAAGGAACTCCTGTTTTACTTTTTAATTCAACTCAAACTGTTCATGTTTGCGATGGTGTTCTCTTTGCTCCACTAGACTACATCATTAGCTCGGGAAACCAGATGGCAGACATAGCATCTCCATCACCTTCTCTCTGTTCCTCTCTACACTCAGCAGATCTCAGCCTGAGGCCCTGAGTGTTTACGGAGGTCCAGCACTAAACACACGGACGCAGTGTGCAGTGGGGCAGGTGTTTGATCCTAATGGCTTTACCCCCAGGGTATCAGCCGCTTCATTCCCAGAGAGGCCCTCACCACCGGCACACTGTCAGAGGTTAATTCATTCACTTCAACACATTATATCTTCTTATTATTCTCGAATAACTGACTTTATAATAGGACACGATTGTAGACGCCTCTCATAGATAAACCAGCAGCAAAACGCTGATCTCAGGAGGGAGACTAATCTATGAACACTGTTTTCACAACTCTAATCCTGCTAGCGGGCAAATGTTCTCATCTGAGATAATGATCTGGGGAAACTGCAGCAGCAACAATCCACAAAATCCCCTCTTTATTTTTATTTTTGTACACATTTTAGGAGCTCTGAGTGGCACAAGCTCTGCAATCCAAAGATCGCAGGTTCAAACCCTGCTGCGTGCCGTCACCAGCCAGAGACTGAGAGAGCAAAACTGGCCATGACTGTACCCAGAAGGAATCAACTGACAGGAAGGAAACTTGGTGGGTAGGTTTGACATTGTGAGGCATGTAGATGATTCATGTTGCATGTGCATGTGACATAAGCAAAGACAGGCCTTGTCACTGTACCTGACTGACTATATAAGGTCGTCCCGTCGCACATGCGTTCCATTCTGACTCGTGCTGTTGTGTTGGTAGCATCCTTCGCAAAGTATGCCTCTGAGAAGAGTTTGAAAGCAATTCAAGCAGTTGGGAGAGTTTGAGAGGTGGTCACAATGCTTGCCATAATAAATTGCTCTGGATTGCAAACTACATATCTTGAATGGACTGGGCTTAAGGGGTGTTTGGATCTTTACACATCTCTGGAGGAGGTGGGTTTGGTAGGTGGCGCTCGTTCCCCATTAAAGAGGCGGTGGCTGGCTTCATATGTATCGGAGGAGGCATGTGCTTTTCCTCAGCCTCCCTAGTGTTGGGAGCATTGCATGTGATACACAGAGAGTCCTAAAGAGGCTGGGATGTTGGGACTTCCAAACTGGGGTAAAAAAATAAGATAAAAAATAGTGGAGCAATTCTCTACATATTTCTCTAAAAAGTGTATTTTGTGTTCAATGATGACACATTTTGTTTTCTCTCCAATATGTTAAATTCAGTAAATAAGTAATAAGAATTGTGTCTAAAATGTGCAGAAAAATACCATATAAGTGTTTACTTTGTTCATTTATATACTCAAAAATACTCAAATACTTTCAATGAAAGTTAATGTGAAAAGATTTTTTTAGAGCATTTCTATTGGTCTATTCAGTATATATATATATATATATATATGTGTGTGTGTGTGTGTGTGTGTGTGTGTGTGTGTGTGTGTGCTATTCATCTAAAATCCTAAATTCTGACATAAAAGAAACAGTGATGCGATTAGTTGTTTAAGTCCACAGACAATGAACTGGGATAGACAATAACTCCTCCATCCAGTTCCACGTATCTGACTGCTACAGAGTCTCCCCAGGGAGTCCACCGTTGTCCTTCTCCATCAGGAGTAGATTAGGACAGCAGTACACTAACAGATTTTAAACAAAGCACCCCCATCCTGCACCCCACCCAGAGCCGTTCACTGATTTTCAATTTACATCATTAACCCCTGAAGGTCAAGCTCGACAGATTTAATGCAAGGATTTTCTCATTTCTTGCTCAGACTGTTGTTACTCTGGCGATTGAAAGTAAAGCAGATGTTCTGCATCTGTAAGAGAAAGAGTTCACCCTCAGTTTCCTGCTGCTCGTCAGGACGGCAGAGTGCTGGCCTACCAAATCCACGTCACCTCCGATTGGATAATTACGTACGAAGACTCGAGCTTATCCAGGCTCCCTTATTATAGAAGCAGTTATATTCGTAGATATGACATTAATTTAGCCTATATAGTACACATGGACAAAAGTATTGGGACAGCTGTTGGGCCACATGGTTTATTCTGAAATCAAAGGTATTAAAAAAAAGGTTTATCCTGCATTTGTCGGAGCAACTGTCAACATTGCTGTGAGGATTTGATTGCATTTGACATTCGAGATAACAGGATGCTGGATGATTACCACCACACCCCACTCTAACTCATCCCTAAAGCACTGGTTGGACCTGCATTATTCCAGAGATGGATGATGTTTGCCCGTCCAGTTTACATCACATAAATACAGACTGTCAGAAAAGCCCTGCGTTCTGCATATAAGTTACTGGTCTGGAAACACTTCACGTTAACACTTCGATGTGTGAAAAACATGCAACACAGAAGCACAACATGCTTGAGTATCTGCATGAGCATCTACAGAACACCTACAAGAGAAACATCAGGAACCCTATAATCATAGCAAGTACCTGCTAAACCCACAGTTAAACTGCAGTATAGAGTTAGGGATAGGTTTTACTTTAGTGAACACAAGGGATCTTCTAAAACGCACAGCTTAGAAGCTCTAGAGCCACTAATGATACTAGTCCACATGGGGTGCTTTTAGAAAATCCTGACCACACACAATGTCTCAGGTGGGCTTTTGGAAGATGCCCACAATTCAGAAGATCCTGTAATGAAAGGAAAATGTACACACAGCAAAATTCAATACAATAAAATTCAATATTCAAACTTCCAAAGGATCTCTTAGAGAAAGGATTCGTTATGGAAACAAGATGGTTTTTTCAATGACATCACTCAAAGGACCCTCGTCGCACCTTTTTTATGAGAACGTTAAGCGTTCTTTCAGTGTTATTCTCTACAAACCCACTGAAAAACACCAGAATCAGATACTAAACATAATAATAAACAGCACAGTGGAGGACCATCAAGGGCTGAAATGTCAGAAGATGATGGTGGTGATGATGAGGATGGTGACCTTTCATCACTACGCTAAAGACCTCTGAGTACAAATTGATGAAATGATTCCTCTTACCCGAGATCGCTCCCGTCTCCAGATTAGGACAGAAAGTTCTGGTGCCTTTGTGTTGAGTGAATCAGATCCAGGATGCTGCTTTTAACTCAATTATCCCATTGAGGTGAAGTGGCTTCAGTGAGCGAGAGGAAAGAGAGAGAGCGCGAGAGAGACACCACTCCGAGACTTCAGCCCACACACTGGACTCCTGGATAATGACGATAATAATGTCCATTCAAATCAGACCCTGTCGAAAATAACAGCTGTGTGAACGGAATCTGGAATCACATAGATTCCAGTGTAGAGGAGCACCAGCCCTGCTCCTCTGGTGCACAGAACCAGCCACAAACTGAGGCCTTCATTTTTCCAAGTCATCTGATCAGATTTTGGCCTCAACATTGGATTAATTCTCCTAATCTGTCTGTTTCCTGACATTGCCTGTTCAAGAACTTACTCAACTGGTCATTAAGTAACCTAACGAGAGCCTGGCCACAGAAAAATGAAAATATTATTACTTCAACAAAGTATTAAAGCCTAAACTGTAAAAGCGAGACAAAAGGCTTTCTGGCAACCTATTCACTGAGCGGAAGGAGCTGAATTTTAGAGTGAGTCAGTCTGACAAGGACAAATGTGGCAGTGAAAGCTGACCGAATCACAGAGAACCTGGTGAACGTGATACATGCATTTTGTTCAGCCTGAAGTGTCACAGATGGAGGGTGAATAAGCAGCTGATCGACCAGCCGATCTTCTGAACTCATTACAGTTCTGTCAATAAAATATACATAACTTGACCCACAGTATGATCACCAGCACTGAGGACGAGCACTTAAAGGCCCGTCAGTCTGAGGACCATTTCCACACAGGACCATCCATTGAAGAAAATGGGGATATTAGTGATGCTGCTGAGAGAGACAGGAAGAAGATGTGAGAGATGGAGTTTCTGAGGGTTCTGTTTAGAAAGAACCCTTTGGAAAAGTGAATGTTAAATGGTTCTGCAGATACAAAGAATTTGTCTTGTATATGGTCAATTAGAACCTTTTAGGGTTTCACCACGTTGGCGTCATCAAAGCCTTTCTATAGTTTTACAGCACAATATAAGTCTATTCTGTCAAAAGTATTGGGACACATGCTCATTCACAGTTTCTTCTAAAATCAAGGATATTATAAAGAGTTGATCCTGCTTCTGTTGGAGTAACTGTCTCTGTCCAGGGGAGACTTTCTACGAGATTTTTTGATAGCATTCAGTGACAAGAGCATTAGTTATGTCGGATGATTTCCACCACACCTCATCCCCAACTTCCCACTGCATAGAGGGGCTTTATCTCTCTCCTGGCAGTAGACATGGTGACATTGCGATGGGTCCTATTCTATTGGCAGTATTCTATTCTATTGTCTCTACATAGACAAGCTCTAGACATTGTTTCAACAACGGGTACAGCTTTAAGTAGGTGTCCAGGAACGTTTGGACATGCGATGTAGACAGACAGATTGACAGACAGAGATTGTTGCCTTGTCCCCTCTCACTTCTCCAGGTTTGTCAGCTGAAAGCAGGTGCTGAGGTTGGTCTACTGCACTGTGGAGAGCAAAGGCACATTTACTGGCCTTGAACTGATTTAAATAGATTTTATTTATAGTATGTTTATATATTCCATCGTTTTCACTGCCACCTTTACATATATACCCCAATACCCCTCCCAATAAGTGCCAATTACCCAACCCTGGTAGGACTCCCCCATCACATCCCGACACTAGGAGGGTGAAGACGAGCACATGCCTCCTTGGATACATGTAAAGTCATCCACCACCTCTTTTCAAAACGCAGCCAACATTCTTTCCATCCTCAGCTCCAATATGGTCCAATACGGTGTGATGGGTGGTATCATCTACCCACCCAGTGAGGGTAATTTTGCTCTCTCAGTCTCCGGGTACTAATGGTAAGCAGCATGACCTGGGATTCAAACCTCCTTGGATCATGGTGCCAGCATATAAGACCTCCGATCCACCCAGTGGCCATATGACCTCATTTTGATGTGAGGTTCATGAAATCAGCCCCATATTGATACTCATAGATATGGATATGGATTTAAAATGTGAAAATATAGACAACATCCCTGGGGAACAGAAATCTGATGCTGTTTACAGACACTGCTACGGCTGCAGACTGAGAGTGCGAAAGAGTGAGAGCAGAGGTTCTCTGTGTGGGTGTGACAGCACTGATGGTGCGTCACTGGGCTGATGAGGCTGCTGATGAGGCTGTTGATGAGGCCGCGGTGGTGGAGGCCGGCTGCAGCTGTGCTGCTCCACTGCACCCGCACCAGGACGCCATTGTGAGGGACCACTGGAGCATGTCTCCCCCAGCTGGAGCACAAGACTGCCGAGATGAGCAGCTTCACATGAGCCCTCCATCAACACTAATCTATATCTGACCAACGTCACGTACCCTGCTTCACCATTTCACTGATATTCACGCTTATTCCAGCAGGAACGCCGTTCAAGGGCATCCGCTTTAAAGCAGGAACTGAACGGCTTTCATCTGTAAATGCAGACAGAAGAGCAGCACAGCTGCACACAGTTCAGAATCTCAATGCTGTGTTCTCTGCTGTCTTTCATAGAGAAATGTGTCAGATACACTACATGTCCAAATGTTTATGGCCCTGTCTGAAGCCCTGGAGTTGGGGACGAGGTGGGGTGGTGATGATCCAACATCCTGACCTCAATAATGCAATCAAGTCCTCACAGCAATGCTCCAGAATCTAGTGGAATCTAGCAGCATAAACACTTTTGAATTCCCTGGTATTCAGAAGAAACGACGAATGAGCAGGTGTCCCAATACTTTTGTCCATATAACGTACTACAAGCAAGTCTTTTTGAGATCTCTTTCAAAATCAGTGGGATTTGAGCGTAACGATTTAGACCAGTGTAAGAAAACACGGGTCCTTGCTTGCTTCATCCTCTGTAACCAGTCAACTTGTGAGTGAAGTTCTCTTGCATGCCACTCTGCTCCATATGTTGAGGTTCTGCAGTTCCCTGTGGAGTGTTCTTTCAGAAATTGATTGTGAAGGACCTGCGTTGTTTTCTAGATGCAATCTCATCTGGAAGCAAATCAATTTTCATTCACAAGCCTTGAAACATCCCAGTGATCCCTGTTCATCAGTCTTTTGGCCACAGTCTCAGGACTGTTTTCTGTAGTCTGGGATTTCTGCCACTGTTTGTAAACCCATATGAGCATATGCTTCCATACTCCTGCATGGTGGCCCAAATGCAATTACTCCTCTTATCCAATCATTAACATCAGACAGTCACTGTACTGATTGATTGTTGAAGTGAGTGGGATCACCATGGCCAGATCCGAAGAGCATTTTAAGGCCTTCAGTTTGAAGATGCAAATGAGTCTGAGAAGGAACTTAAAAAACATATTAGCAATCAGCTCTTCCACTTTCAAAACATTTAAAACAACTGCCAACATGGCCAGGTCAGGCCAGCCTTGCAGGTTCAGCCCAAAAGCTGACCACAAAGTCTCCAACAACCCTACAATGTCATCGTGAGACCTACAGTGCAGCATCTGCCATCAGAAAGACTCCAAACACGTTTGATTTTCATGGGAGGTGTGCAAGGAGGAAACCCTTACTGTCAAAGAAACATCAGGGCACAATTAACGTTCTCCAGAGAACATCTAGATGAAGGGCAGGACTTCTGGAACAATGTGCTTTGACAGATGAATCCAAAGTTGGATAATGTGGGCTCAGTAACCGAAGGCAAACCAGGCACAAACCAAACAAAGCATTTGAGCACAAGAACTGTGGAGCATGGTGGTGGATGTGTTGTGGTTTGGGGCTGCTTCACTGCAGCAGGGCCTGGAGATCTCTCCATCATAGTAACCACTATGAAATCTTTATTGTATCAGAGTAGGCTTGAGGAGAATGGGAGATGGGGGAACGGGAGATATCTAACTGACATTATTTCAGCCAAAGGAAGAAATCACGTTAGGGTAGAGGGTGTCCTAACCTTTTCCTCACATGAAAATTGTTTCAAGGAATAATAATTTGCAAATTATTGTTCAAAAACATTTTTAAAGTCAATAAAGAAAACCCCATAATTATGTCGTCACCAAGGATGCCATCATATTCAAGTACAACCAATCATAACAGTGCTGAATCAGAGCTATAAGAAGCCAAGATTTGACAAAAAAGCTCAAGACAGCAGCTGTACGAGATGTTCTTGTTCTGACATCTGTATTTGTTTAAGGCTGACGGTTCAGTGCCACCTATGGATCAGGGCTCTGTAATTAAGAGCTAATTAACTCTCATACTGCTGTAAATGAGCTTATAAGCCAGAGCGAACACTGAAGGATGCTGCCAACGATCCAGAAAGGTTGATGTTGAGGAAACGAAGGACAACGTTCATTTCCAGCTTCTTCTACAATCCGCAGCTTCGCCGCTCTTGATGTGCTTCATTTGAAGTCATTATTTAAAGCTTTGATTGAATCTGTGTTTATCGGCTGCTTTGATGTACAAATTGAATTCTCCGTTTAATCTCCATATGAAGTGAACTTGCATTTTTCAGCAGCAAACACGTCTCTTTCTTAACGACTCCGTCAAACCTTTCATTTCCATGAACTCTATAAATATGCGGCGAATGCATGTGGCCTACGCCTTGCGAGGGGATGGTATTCGATTAATGCAGTTAGGCATGCTCGGGTTCATCATTTCCTGACATGACGCTTGATGAGCGACTGCGTCACATTCAAGAACAAAACCATATCGGAGGAAAACACTGAGAGAAGTGGGTCGTTCTAGGGTGAGTCTTGGGGCCAGGCATTATCAGGCCATACAGGACAAACAAGATATTGATGAAAGAATAAAGAGACATAACAGGATTATGTGGTCAGTGTGGTGTTTTCCCTCTCCCTGTGTGCCCTCTGTAGCTTATGCAAAGCAGTGGGATGGTAAGCTGTGTGTGTGCGTGCGTGTGTGTGTGTGTGTGTGTCGTGAAGGCTAGTGGCCCTTGACAGTCAAATTAAATGAGTCATCTCGCCATCTAGTTGTGTAACATTTCAGCATTGTTTAAGCAGCTCGGTCCTTCTCCACAGCTGCAGACATATCACCCTGTAAAATTCTCCTTTTATTCCCTTTACCAGCTCAGATCTGATATTCAACGCATGACTCGGGCTACATTTGTGACGTAATCAAACCTTTAACTCCCGGAATATCTAAGTATTTAATGTGCCGTGGAGTCCAAGAGTCTGAGATGGCTAGTGCATGCGAGATTTTCTTTTCTACTGTTAACATTTTCACGACATATTATATCATCAGCACAACCTTTCAACTGAGAAGAGGAATCTTTAAAACATGCTGGTGTATTCCCCTGTGGACGCAGATGCCCAAACTTCCCAGGAATTGCATGAACACATTAAACAATATTGGTCCTAAATTGAACCCTTGTTGCCCCTCACTGGTAACTTCATTTCCAGAAATGCTTACATGGATATGGGATTAATGCCATCTCCTCCAAAAAATGTAGTTTATAACAATAGTTTGATACCAGTTGAATGAAAAATTCGGTGAAAAACCTGGGACTAGTTCGTAAAAGCGTATTATATTTTAAGTATTTATCAGTTTATTCGAGCTCCAATTTCCATCATAAACCCCTTTACTGTTATTAATTATCCTTAACTACACTGTAAAAAAGGACAATGGGGTTGTTGCACTTATGCAACATTGTACTATAGAGGGCTGAGCAATTGTGTGACACTGACCATGTTAAAGCTTTCCTTCCAAGGGAAACATATGCAAGTGGTCTCAGAACTTTCCACCCCACTGTGCATCTTACAAGGAACGATAAAAAAAAGCAATGGCATCACCTCAGAATGAGCGTAGGCAACAGTGACGTCCAACCATGTTCCCCACAACGGGGGCGTTGTCTTTATTTAGTTACCCTGTGATTCCTAATGACGCTGGCAACAACCGCCAGTCTGAGTGTCTGTGTGTGTATGTGTGTAAGAGCGCGAGTGATGGGGGTCGTGTGGTTAGGGCCTGAAGGGGAGGATTTTCCAGCTGTCTCTTCCAGCTCTTGCTTGGCTTTGACTAGCCACTCGGCTGTCCACGTGACCTCTCTTGAGCAACACACGTCAAACAGCCAGCTTCAGCCTCTCACCAGATTACATGCCTCAACCCACGACAGGAAATAATACTCCAGCTGAGGGAGTGATTAAAAATTGATTATAATGATGGTACTTTTTATAAACTGGCATTAGACGTCCAACGATCTCACTGTTTCTCCTGTAATGAGGGGAATTAAAAGGGAGTCTGTCCCCTCTGTGCTGCAGTAGCAGCCTCTGATCTTCTGGGAAGGCTGAACACAAAAGGTTTAAGTTCAGGGTTATAATGGCAGTACATTTTACGAACTGTTCTGAAATCAAGGGTATTAACAGGATGTTGGTCCTCCATTGGTGCAGTAACAGCCTCTAGTCTTCTGGTAAGAGGTTGAGGTTTAGGGTTTTGGGTTTGGGTTTAACATTATAATGGTGTCGCGTTTTATAAACTAGACCTAAATGTCCAATGATCTCAAAGCATCAATTGAAATCAAGGGTATCATCAGAATCTGTCCCGTTCTTGCTGCAATAACAGCCTCCACTTGTCTAGAAGGACAACAGGGGTAGGGTTATTGGTTTATGCATTTTCTAAACTAGTCCTAGATGTCCAATGATCTCAGTGATTCTTCTGAAATCGAGATTTTTAAACCTGTACTCTGCTGGGAATATTATAGGGTTAGGGTGATTCGTTTAGATTAAAGTTTAGGATTAGGGTTTTAGTGGTGGCACATTTTCTAAAGCATTATAACGGGGGGCTTGGAGGTCCAATGGTCTCAACATTTCTTCTGCAATTAAGGGTATTAATAGGGAGTCTTCTGCATTTAGGCTTTTTAGGCCTAAAAAGGTTTAGGACTAGGGTTTAGGGTTTGGGACTAGAGATGGCCAATGAGCTCAAAGGTTCTTCTCGAATCAAGTTGGTTCTCCTTTGCTTCAGTAACAGTCTCTATTCTTCTTGGAAAGCTTTTTAAACAAACCAATACTGAGGAGTTTATATCCTTGGGCTTCAGGCTAAGGTGTAGCTCCTCCAGAGTGTCCCATTGTATTGGCAACGCATTTCTATGGAGATTATACAAACTATGTTCATCCAATAAGCTGAATGTAGATGGTTGTCTGAATACTTTTGGACATATAGTGTGGTATTAAAGAGAAAAAAGATTCAAATGAAGAACCTCAGCCTAAAAGGAACTACAGAAAAAGCACAAAGAGACCACGGCATGAACATCTCCTGGATTGGTCCTGAATCTCCAGCTCAATGAGGACACATTTCCACGTTCCTACTGGAATTGGCGGTCATACATCTCCTCTGATTAGCCAGTAACAGCCAGCCAGAGTATATCATTTTGGGCCCTCCATCCAATTTTCTCTCTCATTAAGTCCTCAGAGAGAGTCTGGTTCATATCCCAGCTGCTGGTTTACAGAGCATGTCCATACAGCTCATCTCCTCTGCGTAGACCAACAAATACAACGGATTGTTTGAAAAGCCTTATTTTGCATGAATTTGAACAAATAGCGGTCAATAATCCGAAGCAGTCCACAGCTCCAGACGTACGGGAACGGAAAAGAACAGAGAGAGAGAGAGAGACGAGAACGTGACGAGACTGAAGAAACGTGTTACACATTCACCTTGTGTCAGTTTCGGTATTTTTCCCCCTTCTTGTCGTGTTCTGCTGACGTCTATGTGACCATCTGGATTCTGAGCCGACTGATTGGAGGAGGCAGATGAGGCGGGGCCAGCAGAGTGGTGGAACCAAAATGGGGTGGTGTCTCACCACCACCACCACCGCCACCTCCCTCCCCACTCACCAAACTCCCTTTTGTGCGGTACCATCTTTGTCCTTCTCATACCTCTCTCACAGCATTGGGTGACTCCCACTCTCTGCATCATTTCCACTTGACTGAGATGATCATCTCTCCTGTGTTACTAAGATGATACATCACTGACATGAATATAAATGATGATGTCATACGTTGAAATGCTCCACACACACATTAGTACAACATTCTATCATGAATTAGTCTCGATCTACCACACCTAAAGCACACAGCCCTTCTTTAATAAAGGCAATGGATAAACACAGAACCAAAGATACATGGTTTTCAACTATACACATACTGTGGTCACTGTCAGGTGTCAAACGTCCAGAAGGTCTGGTGTCATGGGTGCAATTTCATACGATGCCAGATCACCTTAGGTCTTCATTACAGACCCTTTCACAGTCCCACGTTACATTAATGAGGTTCTGCAACCAGTGCTTCTACCTTTTCTGAACACACACTCCGGTGCTCTATTCCAACAGGACGACGCTCGTCCACACACTGCTGCCGTCTCATGATCTTGTCTTGAAGACACAGATACTCTGCCGTGGTTGGTCTCATCTGCAGATCTATCCCTGATTGAAAATGTGTGGGATGCTATTGGACGCTCCATCAACACTCCACCCCTACCACACCATCTGCAGAACTGAGGGAGAACATTCAAGCTGCATGGGATGGATCATCACAGGACACCATTAGGAACCTCTACACCTCCATGCAGAGACGTCTGGCATGTTGCGTTAAACCCGATGCCGTACTGAGAGACACCACTTCTGTATGAGTAGATCAATAAATACTGATCAGATCAGATACATTTATAATCAGATATTGATCCTGATCACCTTCACCTTCCTTCCCAACAGCACTGCAATCCCACACGTCCTTCTGGGGGAACTATTTGTGGAACTTTTTTGTTATTATAATCATAAAAAGCACTGTTTTAATCGGAGTAGGTTTCGGGTAAATCTGAATTAATATGTTTTACATTTTAATGGCTGGATCAGAAGGAGTGATGAGCCGTATAAAGGGCCCATTGATTATAATGGAGAAAAATGTTGGGCAGAAACACTTAAAGAGGTCAGAATTGGATGGATTTTATATTAATATATAATAATATATATTTATTAATTACTAAGAAGTAGGCAAAAAAACAGACGCGTCATTTGATTTGAGCCCACTGTAAAATCCATAATACTATTATTGTCTAACCTCAAGTGATATGATGATGCAGCTGAGTGTGGACTGCTGGGGTAGCTTTAGTGACATTTAGACAAAAGCAGGCCTAAAAATAGGGCTATAGATAAATAATGTAATTCACAGCAGTGAGTCTCGCAGGTTAAAGGCCTCTTTTCTCAGAATGAGAAACTACTTAAAGAACATTTTAATGCTATAAAGCACAATTTTGATAAACTGTTTCACATTTCTCACGTGAATAACAAAACTCTGTACATGTAACAGTGTTTAAAACCATCTGCCATAAGGTACCTGGGCAGGATGACAGGAGTCAGGGCAGAGGCTAATGACCCTGAAAATAGAGGCTATACTCTCTTGGTGCCCCAGTCAGGCCACAGACCCAGAGGCATCTAATAACAGAAACACACACAGTGACCATCAGAGACATTCCCAGTTTAAACCCCACTGAGAGAACAGCTTTAAAAGTACTAGATACTGAATCATTTATAATAGATACTGAAGCATTTCTAGAAGATACTGAATCATTTCTAGAAGATACTGAATAATGTCTAGTAGATAGAGAATCATTTCTAGAAGATACTGAATCATTTCTAGTAGATACAGAATCATTTCTAGAAGATACAGAATCATTTCTAGTAGATACTGAATCATTTCTAGTAGATACTGAATCATTTCTAGAAGATACAGAATCATTTCTAGTAGATACTGCATAAACACACACAACACAGAAAATTAATTCACAACCCTGTAATCAATAACCCAGTGCTCTAACCACTGAACCCCCGCTGCTCCCACTGGATCATTCACAGCAGTTAGTCAATCATTTATATCAGTTCATAATTATTAACAGTAGAGAGTGAATCATTTACAGCAATTGGTGAATCACTTATAGCAATAATAGGTTCAAAAAATCAGAATCATTTATGTTAGTTAACGTTTAGCTGTTCCAACTCATTTACAGTAGATAGTCTTTCTCGCTCTCTCTCTCTCTCTCTCTCTCTCTCTCTCTCTCTACATAGTATATATACACACACACACACACACACACACACACACACACACACACACACACACTTTATAGTAGTTATTGAATCATTTACAGTAGTTAATGGTTTATAGCTGTACTGAATCATTCACTGCAGATAGTGAATCATTTACTGTAGTTAATGTTTATAGCTGTATTGAATCATTCACTGCAGACAGTGAATCATTTACAGTAGTTAATGTTTATAGCTGTACTGAATCATTCACTGCAGACAGTGAATCATTTACAGTAGTTAATGGTTTACAGCTGTACTGAATCATTCACTGCAAGACTTCTGCAATAAAGTCCAGGGTTGAATGTTTGAACAGACAGATCTGAACAGTGAGAGGAAGGTCTGCGTCTCTTTGCTCGGAGAATAAACAATAATCTCCTTCATTTCCAATGAAAGCGATTCGATATTGGATTCATTTGGACCCGCAGGCTGGGAAACCCAGTCCAGACCCGGCTTCAGCACTGAGGAATCTCAGCTCCATCTCTTTCAGACACACAGCAGACATTTTGTGTTTTCTTTCTCCATCTCAGACGTTAAATCCCTCCCTCCCTCCCTCTCTTCTGCGCCTCTCCGCAGGCTGACGGCGGGGAGCATGGGGCCTTCTCCTGCCGAATACATTATGCCCCTGCTTCTAAAGCTGCTGAGACTATTACCCGGCAGCCCCTGGAAATCCTTATCAGTAGCAGCCAGATGGAAACACGAGAGTCACGTCAATACCCCCGGACTGATCGAACACCGTGTCCAGAAATGTGCTGCTGAAGACCGGGGGATTCAGAGGACTGGATCTGGGTGATGGTGAATCAGAAGTATGGGTTCAGAAGTACGGGTGTTGAGGTGTTGTCTGCACATCCT
This sequence comes from Acestrorhynchus altus, assembly GCA_034509495.1. Lineage (NCBI taxonomy): Eukaryota > Metazoa > Chordata > Actinopteri > Characiformes > Acestrorhynchidae > Acestrorhynchus > Acestrorhynchus altus. The sequence goes on from CM067507.1 coordinate 35,185,920, forward strand.
TTGCTTTTCCGAAAAACAGAGGGTTAAACATTCCCCCCGAAATTTTACAGCTCATCCAAAACTATGCACGAATGCACGTGAATGTGTGTGGATTGAGGCCTTCTCTCGTGTACCGGGCCATCAGGCTGCCACCCCCCCTTTCATGCAGACGTTTACCAGACTCATTACAGCCATGGCAGGCAGGTGCATCAGTGGGCATCACTGATAAGCACCCTCTATTCAAGGAGCTGCAGCATTAAAGGGGGCTTCTAGGGTGCCCTCTAGTGTTTGCGGGTGATAAAAGCTGACACTGCTGGAGAATGATGGTGCTCAGAAAAAATGCACCACTAACATCCAGACAAAAGCATCAGACAGAATGGAGGAGAGACAGATAATCACTACGAGCTACATCCACTGCTGGGAAGAAAATGACCAGATGTGATTCTGTGATTGCAAGTTGGACGTTGCCGTGGCTTAAAGAGTAGAAATCAGTTTATTTAGGTCAATTCTCGGCACAAATTGAAACACGAAATAATAACAATAATAATAGCAACAACAACAATAATAATAATAACGATAATAATAATAACAATAATAATAATATCATTATTTTAGCTTTTCACTAGTTTTAATTACTGTTTTGTTTAAAACTTAACAAGAAATTATTTACTCCAAATATATTTGAGATCATTATTAAATAATCAAACAACATATATATTATTATTATTATTATTATTATTATTATTATTATTATTAATGATCTCAAGCTTTTCACGTTTCACAGAAATACATTTAAAAAGAGATCATTATTAAATAATCAAATTATATATATATATATATATATTTAAACGTAGTGTATTTATTTTATCATTTTCATTCCTGTTTAATTTAACCTTTAGAAACTCTTGGCCAACTTTGCAGGATGTGTTCGTAGTTTGACACCAAAGTAAACTTATAGGAGACATCACACATTCAGTCAAGATACTGTTATTTTCAGGAGATCCTAGGATACTTAAATTTATCTTCATTTGATTACAGAATTTAGATATTTGTATGAATTT
>CM067507.1:35189459-35259907 GCA_034509495.1 Acestrorhynchus altus
ATTGACCAGAATCCAAAGCATCTTTGGGATGCGGTAGAACAAGAGATTCAGAGCTTGGTGCTCGTGTATGAATTCCATGACTCAATCGTGTCCAGAATATCAAAGCAATGTTTCCTACATAATATGGTGTCTATGCAACAAAGAATTGGGCCTATTCTGAGTCTCAGAATCAGAACACACTCCCGATTCATATTTGAAGTGGGCAGCTGCATGGAAATGTATTAGCAGGAAGTTTGAGTCAGTTTCTCTCTTTCCATCGCTTCCTTCTTCTACACACAGGCAGAGAGGAACACCCTCACATTTTTAGTTCCTCAGTCTTTTTCAGCCATACGATATCTGGTAATCGTGTGTTAAATGAGCCAAAGACGTGATGGAGCATCCACCTGCCATCTTCTCAGAGGATGCAGCTGTAGCTCCGGCAGTAATGGCTGCAGTTCTGGAAGAGCCTCAACTGGAGCTGTGTTGGATAGGGGGGCTGACTCAATGGTGCCTGACTCATCCAAACCAATGTGACCTGTGCTCAGGCCGAATGCACCAGCTGCACTCTTCCTGTGGCTGCTTTAGAAAGGCTGATTGTGTGACAGGTGGGCTTGGGTGGCCCAGAGCCTGTGGGTGCCAGCAGCGCCTCATGCTGCCACACTTCCTCACCAAACTGCGTCTCAGCAAGATCCAAAACGGAGGCTGAATGGGAAGAGCATCTGCAGGCTCATCTCGGTAGTTGTCTTGCTATTTTTCTGTGTGGTCCAAACCTGAGACACTGGGCTCATCAATCAAAGTTTATTTATATAGCACTTTTTTACAACAAGGGAGTTGTCACAAAGCAGCTTTAGAGAAACCAGCCAGCAGGCAACTGTGTCAAGAAAAAACTCCCTCAGACTAGGAGTCAGAAACCTTGAGAGGAACCCGTCCTCAAGATAGCTCAAGAGAGGAACCCGTCCTCCTCTGGTCAACATGGGCATGAAAGTAGAACAGAAGTGTAACTTGCACTGAATATGACACAAATTAATGCGTAATGAGTTATATGGGAATGGAAATGTGAGTCGGATGCAAGCTTAGTATTAGTATGGAAGTCCGTGCAGGTTAAGATGGACAGATGTGATGAGTAGATGTCCGGTTAGAATCATTCGGCTCATCAGAGAGACATAATTCAGACAAGAGTGTGTCTCGTATTTTTGTATGTATTTCACATTAGAAGACCAGAAATTGATCAGAACATTTTGACTACTTCCTCGATAAACAGATGAACTACAGTCTGTAATTATACAACTAAAAAGTCCTCCTGTGTGATCAGAGGAGCTGATAATAATGGAGAGTGAAAGTTGATGATTATGATGTATAATTTTATAATTGGTGTAAATATTCAATGTGGTTCTGCTCTAAAGATACTACTGTTGAAAATTAAGTTGGGTTCCAGTACATGTTGCCCTAAAGGACCCTAAAGTTTTTCAACACTGCTATCTTTCATCTGTCCTACTCACTCAAGAGCACCTGCAGCATTCAAAAATAAGAGGCGATCAGAAACAAAGCTGTGGCAGAAGTGGCAGCGCATCCTATTTCACTATAAACACCCGCAAATTAGTGGCATCTCATCTTATTTCATTACAAACACCCTGGACCTAGTGGCAGCTCATCTTAATTCAATACAGACACCCTGGACTGAGTGGCAGCTCATCTTATTTAATTACAAACACCCTGGACTGAGTGGCAGCTCATCTTAATTCAATACAAACACCCTGGACATAATGGCAGCTCATCCTACTTCACTACAAACACCTTGAACTGAGTGGCAGCTCATCTTATTTCATTACAAACACCCTGGACTGAGTGGCAGCTCATCTTAATTCAATACAAACACCCTGGACTTAGTGGCAGCTCATCCTACTTCACTACAAACACCTTGAACTGAGTGGCAGCTCATCTTATTTCATTACAAACACCCTGGACTGAGTGGCAGCTCATCTTAATTCAATACAAACACCCTGGACTGAGTGGCAGCTCATCCTACTTCACTACAAACACCTTGAACTGAGTGGCAGCTCATCTTATTTCATTACAAACACCCTGGACTGAGTGGCAGCTCATCTTAATTCAATACAAACACCCTGGACTGAGTGGCAGCTCATCCTACTTCACTACAAACACCTTGAACTGAGTGGCAGCTCATCTTATTTCATTACAAACACCCTGGACTGAGTGGCAGCTCATCTTAATTCAATACAAACACCCTGGACTGAGTGGCAGCTCATCTTATTTCACTACAAACACCTTGAACTGAGTGGCAGCTCATCTTATTTCATTACAAACACCCTGGACTGAGTGGCAGCTCATCTTATTTCACTACAAACACCCTGGACTGAGTGGCAGCTGATCTTATTTCACTACAAACACCCTGGACTGAGTGGCAGCTCATCTTAATTCACTACAAACACCCTGGACTGAGTGGCAGCTCATCTTATTTCACTACAAACACCCTGGACTGAGTGGCAGCTCATCTTAATTCAATACAAACACCCTGGACTGAGTGGCAGCTCATCTTATTTCACCAACTGCTCCTGCAACTGCTACAGTAGGTCCATATTTCATCACTCTCATAACTACAGAACTGATGCCTATGTTTACTAGCAGTTACTGAAAAGTTCAGATTCTGAATAAATCTTAAGTCAACAATCAAAAATATTCAGACGATAAAGACGAAGAGAGAAAACAGCTCAATATTTACGAGTATAAACCTGAAAAATGAGAAATATGCTGATAATACAACTACTCACTGTGCCAGACAGTGTAGTTGAGGGTCATCCTGGTCAGAGCACATCGCTCATCCAAGCCGTGGAAAGCGGCCCTCTGCTCAGTGTATGCAGGACAGGTTCTCGTACGCTCATTCAAATGATCTCGCATTCAAATGACTGCAAACAAGGGTGTCTGAGGACGATTACATATTAACCGACACACCTTCAATAAGAACGTTCAGCAATCAAAGCGTCTTCAGGCTACTTTATTCACTTCTCTATTTAATGCTATATAGAGATCTGAGGCTACTACAGTAATGATGATGCAGAACAGCAATGACAGAAAAAAATTAAAAACACGTAACCTGATTCGGTCAGTTTGTCAAACCTAAACGTTTGTCATTATAAAACGGAATATCTCAGGTGGCACATTCACAGAAAGAGAAATGATCATTGTTCATTGATGGAACATTCATACAGTAACAATTACTTCGAGCACCATTTCATCCTAAACACACGAAGTTACACATGTCGCCCTCATTAAAAAACATCTTGTGTGTGAACTGGAAGAATGTTGTCTGTGTGCCCGTCGCTCTAATAAATCAGGAAAATGTCAGGTTTGCTGTGAAATGCTTCATTTTACAGCAATGCGTTAAAAAAAAACATCCAAAATACGTATTTCTGCCAAAATACGGCTTACATAAAACATATTTTACCATCATAAACATCATAAAAATCAAAAGACACATTCAGGTTCACTTATAATGGGTCCAACTGTATCCACTCTCCATCTTAAGTGGGGGGTTTCATTCCATACAAGCTGAAACTGATTCTACTGATCAGATGAGCTCCTGCTGTTGGACTGAAAACCTGCAGCCAGACCAGCCCTTTGTGGACAGGACTGGACACCCCTGACCAATGACCCGCATGGCAATGTCTAGTTCTATTCACCACTATTGTAAAGAAGCAAACAGTTGGACCATAATGGACGTTCCATATAAAACATTGAAGACACGTTGTGGTGGTAGGTTCGCTGGTGGGTTTGGGACAGTAAAAAAAAAAGCCTACATTTATATTGTAACCATGGTGACACGTAGTCCTTTACAAAACACTGTAAGAAGTCTTAAGTTGGTCTAAAATGGAGCATTTCACAGCAAACCCAGTCTAAATGCCTGTTCACTTCAATCACAGAGTGAAAAATGTCAGTGTTTAACAACCGTACCAACAGATGATGCTACCGTCTAAAACAAATACAGCAAAAAATGATCAGCTTTACTGACCAAGACGTACAAAATGACACGGAATTGTAAGAAGAATGAAAGTATACACATCCATTCAATGAGTGATCACTGTTATACCAAAGTAATCTACAACTGGAAAACGTAAAAAAGCAAGACTAAGAAATTTGGTCATTTAAATGACAAAATTCAGAACACATGGTTACAGCAAGAGACCGGTCAGATATGATATAGACTGTCCAACATGTGAAGATGGGAGTGAGATTACTCCTGATTTGCCTTGAATTCTGGAAAGAAATCACCAGCACACGCAGAACAGTTCGATAAACATGACAAACCAGCAAATCTCGGGATCTCAGAGCAGAACCACATACCAGTCATTTGTACCAGTGTATCTTTGACTTGTACCAAAACACATTTCCGATGCTTTATTGAACTACAAAAGGTTTTCCACCAATTTAAAGAACCCTCTAAAGATCACGGTTATCAGTGTCATCATGGTTCCCTTAAATAAAGAACACTTGAGGAACCCCTTGTTTAAGAGTATAATGTGAAACGGAAGGTAGAAACATCTAAAAAGATGAGCAATCAAAATGCACCACCTGTCTGAAAGGGTTGCTTAGATGAACAGATGTCATACTGATGTTGAACAGATGTTTTGGATGTGTTTGGAGGCCCACCAACAAAATGGATTCCTATGCCAGCAAGACATTGCCAGACCCCCTAACTGCTTCTTCAGTGATTAAGTGGGTCGAGGAGTGTGGATTAACTAAATCTCCAGATTTAAAGCAGCACTATTCAAGAATCCACTTTTTGCTCCAGAGCTCCCCCTACAGTTGGGGAATGTAACTGACCAACTCCACAGCAGTAAATACGAATCCAGATTTTAGCACCCCTCATGGACAGCAGCACACATGCTTTTCTTGACAAGCTGAGAGACACAGAAACAGCATGTGGCGTGATATTAGAAAATCTTACTCTTATATGACTTGTGTTACGCCATTCTGGGGAGGTCACTTGCAGCTCAGGTCAACGGTGCAGTAGCAGCATTCTGGTTTAGAGTGGGAATGACCGAGAGGTCATCTTCATATTAGAATTACTGGAGCATCAACATTAAACTGTTAACTTAAAGTCCAACTGATACATAAAGTTGCCTTAATGCCCACTGAGAGTTTGCAGGTCATTTGGAAATAGTGTGCTAATAATTCAGCCTCGAGAGGAGACGTGTGGAGAGCAGCGAGGAAGGTGTGGATGAACTTAATTTAGACCATTTTAAGGGAACGTTATGAAGCAGTTTTCTTCCATGTGCTGAATTTTGTGTGGACAAGAGAAGCCAGCAGGCGCAGAACTCCTCAGTTCACTCAGAGATTGAAAGTGGAGTGTTAACGTAATGTCTCCCACCACATCCAATCAGTGAAGACCACCACATCCAGAAGCAAACGAGGCATAAACTGTGGCCTAGCAAAGTCTGCAGCACCAACAGTGTTCTTTATTTAGACCCCTGGTCAAAGGTTTTAGAACACTTCCCTTTATCAGTAGTCCATCTTAGCACTGACTCTCTTACTGCAGCTCCGCCTGTCAGATCTGACATCTGACCTGAGATGTGGTCGAGTGTTAAGCGGAGCTACAAGCTGTTAACTCTCAGAAACTTGTCTTCTGATGCTGTTGTGGATTTGAGTGTCGGACATCTTCCTGTTTCAGTTCCGATTCGTGAACCTAATTATATAATTAGGTCTTGCACGTTGTGATCTACATATTTTTAATCGGCAAAAGTTGATCCATGTCTGTAACAACACAAACGCTCGCAGGTCGTCTATATGCTCCGCCATCTTGTCACTTCAATGTAACGACGCTGTGGAGGGCTCTCTTCGGTTCCACTAAAACTGGTGTAAATGTGGGATATTTCACTAAATAACACCGTTCTTTTAAGCAGAGTGGAACCAGTTCAACAACCAGGTGTTTAAGGTTTCTCCAGTTTACAAGTGTTTTAATGGTGAAGGAAACAGTCCTGAGCAAACTGGTTTTATTTGCAGTTTCTCAAAAGGAGACACACAATCTGTGTGTGTTCAGTGTCCGTTTTTCGTCATTATGAGAGCAGTCTGAACGTGCAGTAACAGGCTGTTCAACACTGCTGTTTTACAGATAAAGGGTTTGGAAATCGATTTTCAAAGTTTAATTTACTTCTGTTTCTACAGACCAGCTGTAATATGTTAACCAATGACTTGCTCCCACCCAGATACAGTGAGTACATGTAATTTCCTTGAACCAAAGTCTCCAGTGCCAGTGCCGGGAGGCCTGCCTCTCGTGCTGCCAGTTAAGTGCTTATCTTTGCACCATTTAAGCTCATTAGATTTGTACCATTTTGGAATATTGGACTTGAACGGCTTGAGAACCTGGAGGCATTCTGAAACTTTTGACCAGTACTGTGAGTTAAATCATTGCTCATGGTGGAGGAATCTGAGGTGAAGACTCCAGAACAAATTTCCTTTTCAACGGAAATACTCAACTATACGACTACAGTCGTACCAGTTGTTCCACTTGTTTACACGGTCTAAGTGCTAAGAACAAACCAAGGACGTAATGGAAATGCAGAACATCTTAACACACTTGATAAACACTCCTCCCGTCTCGTGATCCGCAGAAATGGGCACCCAGTGGGTCCTGGAGTATCTGCCATCTTGCACAATGAGAGATTTCCCTGCTCTAAGAGACAGGATGGGCTTATTCATTACAGGGAATCAACGAAACAGAGGTTTAAGATGAAAACAATTAAAAATATAAAGTATTTGAAAGAGAAATAGTGCAAAAGACTGAACATAAAACAGTATACCGAGTACCGTGTGCTGAAAAAACAGGGAGTGTAAGACTTTTTAAAGCCCAATATCATTCAATTAATCAATATTAATGTGTAAGTATCTGGAGATCACTAATCTGTTCACTGTAGTGCGAGTTAATGAGCTCAGCAAAGGGGTGAAAAACACCACATCATGCAGAACAGAGGTACTCCAGGACCCTGGCTAACACACAATCTCACAGCACCCTCTACTGGCACAGTAGTGTATGGACCCTTGCCCTCTTTACAGAAATGGGCAGCAGCTCTCCGTTGGCCTTCATCTGCTCGATCTTTCTCGACAGTTCCTCATCCGTCTCGATGGCCAAAGCGCAGCGCTGAGCATAGTTCACTAGCGTCTCCTCCCGCGGCCGGAACTGGCCCACCAGTGGCACAGACTCTTTAGCGGCCAGGTGGAGCTCGGCTATGGGCGCAGTGTTGGCGATGGTGTTCCTGTCGATGCCGTGATGCCGGAAGGCGCCGCTCATGCTCTTCTTCTTGTTGAAGGCCGAGAGAACCTGCTTGTAGCGGTGAATGACGTACTGCACGCCCGTCGCTGCCCGAGAAAGACAAGAAGATTGATGAGATACGATCATAAAGGTACACTGATGCACTTTTCTGAGTACAGAAGCTCAAGAAACCTAAATAGAGATGTAACGAAGCTGATTGGATGTCAGCCCACGTTATTTATTTATTTTTGTTTATTTTTAATTATTGGTGAATCTCTTGAAACACACCTGAAGTTGATGCTCATAATTGCACAAGCGGTACTGCTGTAATGCACCTATAACACTTAATACATCACCAGTAGTTACGTTGTTAGTGCATACACTGTTAATGTTCCAGAATCTAGCCTTCCTTGGACAGCAGAGTCTCCACAAAAACAGGATAAACACTTTTTAATGCCCTTGTTTTCAAAAGACACTGAATGAGCAGGTGTCCCAATACTTTTGTCCAGCAATACATAAATCAGAACTGATTCTGGGAAATTAGAGGCGAGAATCACTCCTAAAACTGGACTTTACACATTGTAAGGTACAACACCTGTGTTTAAACCATTTTTGTTCATATACACTTACATAGATTTACCATTATTTTGCACTTGCGCCCTCTAGTGTCTGATCTAGAGATTTGGAGATCTGAGTGTCACCAAAGATTGTCAACATTACGTCCCATGAACAGAGGACACTATTTTACTGTCAAACTACATCAGGGTACCGAGCGTACCACACAGAGAAGTCACCAAAGCCCTCATTCATGGGCAACTGGATTACCAACTGCCCTGAAGAACTTGCTCCTCAATGCAGAAATGCTGTAGGAGCAGCTGGAGGAGATCCAGGCGGAGACCCAGCAGATGGTCAGAAGCCTGCTAGAGGACTTTTTGTTGGAGTAACTGTCTCTACTAGATTATGGTGCATATGGTGATGATCACCACCCCACCTCATCCTAAAAGTGCTGGATGGAGATCCATCATTCCACAGCTCAATGCTGGGGGGCTTTATACCCCTTTTAACCACACCTGGCATTAGACAAGGTGCCAACAGGTTCATGTTTGTTTATCTGCTCTAGACTACCCTGTTCTTTTGGCAGCACTTGGTGTCAGCAATGGGTGCAATATCACATGATCCACAGAAATGGGTGCCCTACGATTACTGGAGTATCTGCTACCTTGTATAATTTGCTGTTTTCCTGCTCTAAGACACGGGAAGGGCTTACAGGAAACCAACTGAGGTTTAAGGTCATAAACCCTTTAAATGAAAAATATGAAGTATTTTAAAGAGAAATAGTGCAAAAGGCTTTGAACATAAAACAGTAATGAGCTCTGCAAAGGGGTTAAAAACACCCCAACATGCAGAACAGAGGTACTCCAGGACCCTGACTAACAAACACTGAGCCACAATCTCACAGCACCCTCTACTGGCACAATAGTGAACTGGATTTAGCTCCATCATTCCAGAGAACACAGTTCCACTGCTCCAGAGCCCCACTACAGGTGCTAGACAAGCTGCGTGTGCATTTGGCCATCTGTGTCAGCAATGTACCTCTCTTCCTGCCGTAATCTTTCCCTTTCTTTCCTCTCTTCTTCTCTTTGTGGCGTCTCTTTCTGTCAGAGGCGGCTGAAGACGCTGACGTGAATGGTCCGTCTGATCCACTCTCATTGCAGAGGCTGGAGCTGGAAGATGCTGTCCTTTGTCTCTTATGGGCTTTGGATTCGGCGTAGACAGACTTACCTGCTTTGGGAATCAAGCACAACAATCAGTGATCAGTAGTTCGAGAGTCTTAATGAAGACCACTGCATGCAAACAACGAGCAGCACACGCTCACGTTTCTCTCCTTCTCTGCTTGCTAATTAGGGGTCTGGATTTATGTGGAGCAGGGGTCACCGACCCTGCTGGTGGACTGGTACCTTTCTGCAGAGCCTAAGGCAACCCACCTGATCCAAATAATTACTGCTTTCAGAAGCTCCTGACTGGCTGAATGGTGTGTGTGGGACGTGGTGACCGCTGACGTAAGACAGCTGTGAATGTAAACGAGGTACAAGATACATGAAGTATCAGGTCGCAGTTCTGTCTCAGGCAGGTGTGGTCTGATTAGACACTGGGACTTGGCATAGGAGGACATAAAACGCTCCCCCCTCTGCTCTATAAAAAGACTGTCAAAGGCTACTTTTGGGTGGTGTACCTCTTGGTGAGATCTCGTTGACTGGTAGACATCCCTCTACGCCTCCAAGAACATGCCTTCAAACAGAGTGAGCTCATCTTTTGAAAACGACTATAAGGAAAATGTAAGTTACCCTGTCAAGTTGCTCCACAAGACGGGAATTTAAGCAAAGAGCAATGGCTCATTTATGCTGAGCTGAATTTTTTTTATGAAGACAAACTTGAATGTGTGTCCCACTCATCCTCTGAAAATAAACATGGTGAGATGTAAGCACAGCTATGGCCAAAGGTTCTGTTAGTGGTCTACATCAAATATGTATCACATACCTGAAGGCTTCTTGTGGTATTTGAGGCAATAAGGCTCAAATCCAAGTCTAATCATTGGTTTTCAATGGTGTATTTGGATTTTGATGGGTCAGACTGCAAGTTTTCTGAAGGTATTATCCACACAGATTCCCCCTAGAGCCACCTTAACAGCTCTGACCAGTCAATGGACACCACAAGACCCCTGAAGATGTCTTCTGGTATCAGACCCCATTACAGCAGACCTGCTTCAGCATTATGTTACAGCAGATCCTGTAAGTTAAGCACTGACCACTGCATTTTGGAAACCCCACAAGACCTGCCTGATGTTTTGAAGACCCAGGTATCTAGAACAGTGACTCTCAATCCTGGACCTGAAATACCATTGCCCTGCTATAACACACCCAGTATGGCTCAGCAAGCGCTCCCCCATTAGTTCATTAGCTGGATCAGGTGTGTAAGTGTGGAGAAACACTAAAACAAGTGGGGCAGTGGTACTCCAGGACCAACACTAAGAACCAAAATCTGGTGTCAAAGACTGTAATGCTATCCCAGGTTCTAGATAAACAGAGCAAATGATCTGTCCAACCTTCAGCAGCAAGAGTGGAGCGCGAGCTGGTCAGGTTCTCGATCTGCTGCCGGAGGAAGTTTCTGTCCTGCTGCAGGTCTTCCACCTGACGCTCCAATGCTTCAATCTTCTCCTGTTTGCTCTCCAGTAGACACTGCAGTTTAGTGATGGTCAGCATCACACTCGGGGGCAAGCCCTCCATTGGGGTCACTGCTAAAGACCATCAGCAGAAACACAGGAATGAGCTGCCAGTGTTTTACAGAGCATCTAGATGAACTGTTCATTTTATCATCAGGTACAGCATGCACATCCCCAATGCTGGCTACTTGGGAGTTCATTCTGTTACTGGTTTAAATGGTTTTAACAGTTTAATGAGCTAAATTAAGAGCTGAATATGAGTAAAATCCTCCCAAATCTGAAATGTATCCTCATTTTACGTATGGAAACAATGACGCACAAAGCTACAGCAGTAAACAACATCTAATAGTTTAATATTTCAAATGAGAGACATAAATGTAAATGTGTATAGACCCACTGTGCTTGCACACACACACACACACACACACACACACACACACACACACACACACACACACAGTGAGCACACATGCCCAGAGCGGTGGGCAGCCCTATCCGCAGTGCCTGGGAAGCAGCTAGTGCCTTGTTCTAGGGCACATGCCCTGCCAGTTCTGGGAATTGAACCAGCAACCTTCCAGCACAAGGTTCATTTATGTTGATATTCTCCCCAAAACAAAATCCTCCCGTTTACTGTCTCCTCCTGTTTTGTGAGGCATGCTGGCATGTTAAAGTGCCCCACACACTTTCCACCATTTCTACATCATCATCATACTTTAAGTATTCTTGGGGTCTTGGTCACGAGTGGGGATGGGTAATGAGCGAAATGACAAGAGCACAGATAGAAGCACCTGAAATGAGTTTCCTCCGTAGGGTGGTTGGGCGCTCCCTTAGAGATAGGGAGGAGCTCAGAGTAGAGCCGCTGCTCCTCTACATCGAGAGGAACCAGCTGAGGTGGCTCGGGCACCTTTTCGGATGCCCCCTGGACACCTCCCTGGGGGAGGGGGGCACACCCCACTGAGAGGAGACCGCGGGGAAGACCCAGGACACCCTTGAGGGACTATCTCTCTCGGCTGGCCTGGGAACGCCTCGGGATTCCTCCCGGGGAGCTGGCTGAGGTGTCGGGAGAGAGGGAAGTCTGGGCATCCCTGCTTAGACTGCTGCCCCCGTGACCCGGCCTGGGATAAGTGGACGAAAATAAATGGATAATCCAGCCATCCATCCACCCACCCACGGATGGATTATTTATTTATTTATTTTATGTGACCTGCTTGGTTATTGCGACTGATGTTTACATTTATGGTATTTTTTTTTTACATACAAAGGCCAGAGAACTGTTAGGAGCCTGGTGTAATCAAACCCCAGTCTTCCACGTGGTGTGCTGGCTCACTGGTGTTATCTGTTACGCCACACCAACCATTGTTTCTGGAATCTACTCTACTACAGGTTATCTTGACCCCAACCCCACTGCCCAGCTCATATGTTAATTTTCCACTGTCCTCGGGTGATTAGAGAACAGACGCACAAACAAAGCCAGTCTCGGTACTAGCTTGCTTATTAACTACCCATCCACCATTGCGGAGCAGAGCACTGGAGCATGTGGAAGCAGTGTGTGAAAAGGAATGGGACGCAGTCGGTCCGAGCTACGGTAAATCGTGGTTTTCACATGGGTCAGTTCACTGACCAAATTTATTTACTCTTAGTTGCATTATTTGATTGATTTTTCATATTCCACCATAATAAGCACTGATTAATTACAGATACACACAGCCTTCCATCCTTACTCGGCATTCATTTTATCCCTGATTGCAAGATAGCAGCCTGCTGTTGGCCTGCTAAGGTGGCAGTCCACTGGAGTTTTTCCAAGTACAGTCCAAAGGTGGTCAAACAGGTCCCAGGTTCCACCCAGAGTCCAATTTGTTGATATTTCGTTATCGGTTGCAAACTAGTTAAGCAGTAACTTTTATATTTGTCTTAATTTATTTTCTAAAATAAGTCTCTGTGCATTTGAAATCTGTTGAAGATTAAAAGCTAAGGTGCATTCCAGTCACCCCAGTAGTTCCCAGTTAACTGGACTATGAAGGGAAGTTCTGCCGTTTTAACCAAGATCCCAAACCACGTGGAGTGAAAGCATTCAGGAAATTTTGCAAACTGTTACATGTCCATAAATTCACATTAATCCTCTAGAACATAGAATAATATGATGCATGGCTGCAATTCTGAAGTTACTGTGGTGGCCAGAGAAGCAGAACGCTATGTTCCAGCAGGACGTTCTGTTCACGGGCCACCTGAAGGTGCTCAAGATGATCCCCCAAATGGCTTACAAGTGAGCAGCCATCACTCACTTTGGGGACGAGAGAAACAGAGCAAGGATGGGAGTGAGAGCTGCTAAGGTGTTTGTTTTACTCCACCTGTGGCTCTGAGGACTCTTAATGCGTAACGGCCAGCAGGCCTGTTAGCCGTGTAGTTGGACCTTGTATGCTGGAGAATGAGCCAAAATATGCTTGCTATCTGGGTCCTCTGGCATGTCCTCTGAAAGCTGTCGGAAAGATCGTGGGGGTACTTTAGCAAATAGTTCAAGCAAACCACACCCATTCCCACAGGGACACGATGAAGAAGACACCCTGTCAGAAAAGAAACTCATGACAGATGCGCTGATTTTGAACTGCCCTCTAGTGGATGTATTGCTTAACATCCATGTCAACCTAAAGGACGCATAGAAGCGATCACTTCATTTTCGTACGTAAAGGGAGCATAAATGAATATACAGAGACGTAGAACCACCGAGTTCAGCTTAATTTTGACATTATTCACTGACTGGTTCTTATAAAACTCATCTATGGGACTGCACGCACAAAACTGTGACCCCTCTAGACACATCATCATTTAAATATTCCCTTCTATAAGTCTCTACAAGTTGTCGTACTCTTTTCAGGCTCATCCACTCTAATCATCTACTGACCTACACTTCTGAATGGCAGTGAATATAACACTCCTCCAACAATCAGTGATGGAAACAGAAGGTCTTACTGGAGACAGCACTGCTCGGCGTGTTGTCCTGCTCAGAGTCGCTGCCCACACCCGAGGTCATGGTCTGCCATTGGATGACCTCGGTGTCACTTTCCTGCTTCATCCAGTTCTGCGAGCTCAGCCGGACCTTCCTCCTCCTGGAGCTGGAGTCGATGTGAGTATCGGTGGAAAAAGCACCCAGAGGCGGCTGCTGCTGCCATGGAGCCGACATTCTGCCTGAAGCAGCTGCAGACGGAAGGTAATGAAGGATTAAAGATTAACAGCGATTTCAGTTACCCTGCACAATGCTCTGTTCAGTAGTGTACCTTACTATTAATAAGGTAGTAACTTAAGGGTCTAGCCCTGTGCACGTCATCTAGAGAACCTTGAAGATCTACCACCTTAAATATGCAAGGTGACCATTTTTTTGTCTGGTGGCAACACAGCATGCAATTGTGTCTCAGGCAGATATATAAATGATTGCAGGTGTGGTCTGATAAGACACTGGGTCTTGGCACAAAAGGACATAAAGTGCTTCCCCCCACTGGCCTATAAAAAGACTCTTACAGGCTACTTTTGGTTAGTGTACCTCCTAGTGACAGATTGTTGACTGCTAAACATGCCTCTACAATGCACTCAAGACATTTTGCCCATTTGACAGACTTTGAAAGGGAATCTCTGCACTGAGATAAACAGGATGGTCGCTTCAACGAACTGCCCACCATCTAGGCTGCTCTGATCAAGCCACTGTTGCCTTCATTTGCCGTGGTATCATCCAGAAACCAGCGAAAAATCCCGGTTCCGTTCTAGAACTGGACTCATTCCCTCAGTTAATCGTTTCTCAGTTCCGGATCCATAATGGATAGAGCTCTAATGTCCCTCATAAGACCACATGTTGCCTCCTTGGCCTGTCCGTTCGCCAAATAAATCTTCGCCAATCTCATCTTGTATCCAAACTTGTATCCATTATCCCTGATAAACCCATCCTTTCACTCTAAAATTCAAATCACTTACATAAATCATTACATTCTCTCAACAACTCGAGGGGCTATTTTGAGTCAGTGCCTGTGTGATTGATTAGAAATTTATATTGCATTGATTGTATGATTGATATTATGAATCCAGAACTGAGATGTTACTTAGAAGTAATCGGTGCGGTCCGAACTACCAAGGCTTCCAAGGTAACCTACTGGCCGTTTCCTTGCTGTCCCAGACTGAGCGAACGAGTCGGGACGTGTCGGGTCATATACGGTGTGTTAGACAACCCAAATTGTATGTGTTTTTACGTAGACTCAGAGGCCGGACTCGCTTAGGGTTTGCGCTTATTATTTTATTATTACTCAATTTTCTTAGGACTGTGGGTGTAACCATGGCAATCACTTTCGGGCCCCTGGATGCATTTTACTGCTGTAATAATAATAATAATAATAATAATAATAAATGATAATTATTATTATTATTATTATTATTGTGTATATAGTAAAAACAAGTGAAATGCACACTTAATAAGATACAACCCTTAATAAGACAAAATCTCAGGCTGATTGTTATGATTGTGGGGAAGCAGAGATGAAAATGTTTCATAAACCAGCAGCTTTAATGTCCAAAACCCAAAGCTGAGCCCTGAGAAAAGCAAAACGTCCTGTTCGAGGATGTAAACAGCAGATCCTGATCTGAATCCAGTCCGGGATCCTGTTCCCGCTCCGCCGCGGGCCACTGGTAGAGCCGACCAGAAAGCCCGGAGCGAAGTGTCAATGCGGATCAGGATCCGCCACCCGGAGTCCGGGGCTCGTCCCAGCCGCCCGTTCCACCTTAAAGAGTGCGGGGGGGTCAGATTTAAGGTGGACTGAGCCGCGATTACAGCGCGTCCTTAAAGATGAAGGCGGTGAGCTGCAGGACAAAGCTGCGCCGCGGAGCAGCAAAATGGCAGCTGCGCGAGACGCCCGAACACACACCGACCCGCTCACCCCCGACTCACTCCCGCTCACCCCGGCGGAGTCCGACTCACCCCGACTCACCCCGGCTCTCTCCGGCTCACTCCGGCGGAGCTCGCGCTGTCCGAACGCGGAGACCACCAAACAGCACCGGCGGGTAAAACCCACAGCGTAGCTCCGCCCCCACCGACACTGACCCCGCCCCGCCGCGCTGTGATTGGTCCGAGCTCACCACTCATCAGCAGACAGCCAATCAAACAGCTCGACTCGGGAATCGTGGTGAAAATAATGTAAATAATTATAATGTTCACACTAAACACTACTAATTATAATATTCAAAATAGATATTACTAATTACAATATTAAAACAGAATACTACTCATTAAAATATTCATTAAATACTAATTATAATATTCATACTAAATCCTGCTGATTATAATACTAAACAGTTTATTATATTACTGTTAATTATATTAAATACTATGAATTATAATATTCATATAATATACTATTAATTATAATATAAATAATACTAATATTAATAGTAAATACTACTGATACAAAATACTACGAATACTATTTTTGCTAATTACTACAACTAAACATTTATACAACATACTACTAATAAAATACTATTAAAATATACTAATATTTATACTACTAATTATAATATTCATGCAAAATATTTCTAATATTTATACAAAATATAATACTACTAAATACTATTCTAATACAATACTACTAATCAGAATACAAAAATATTACTAATTATATTAATAAAAAAAACACCAAGTATAATATAAAACCTCAACTAATAATTAATACAATATACTATTAATAATATTAATAGCCATACTACCAATCATTTTAATACAGAATACTACTACTTACAATATTAATATAAAACACTACTAATTAATTATAATACTAATACAAAGTACAACTAAACATATTACAAAATACTACTAAATACAAAATACTACTCAATTGTGATACAAAATACTTCATTACAATACAAAATACTTCTAGTTCTAAATACTACTACTACTTGTAACTGTTTTACATGCTGAGTAGACAAAGACGAAGACAAGGAAGGCGGATTTACATGCAGGGGTTAAGAATTTATTAAACTAAAGGAAACAGACAATGGTCAAACTAACACCAGATACACTCACACAGAACCTAGACAATAAACAAAGGAACCACATGGGACCAGAATTACAAACAAACCAACAGGATCTCTACAGACATAAAAGGACTGACTTAAAGCAAGGGTCTTAAAGACAGGGACAGAAGTACACACACCTGAGACACACTGATGACTGAGCAATGGAGACACAGCTGGGGATGGGTGGAGCAAGGGAGGAGACAGGACCAAAACAAAAACACAGCCCATGTGCTCAGAAGCACATGGGGAAGACAAAACAAAGACAAGACAGGAAAACAGAAAGTAGACAGGACTGATACATGACACCATTTATAATACTTAGACAAAATACTTCTATTAATTACATTAATACAAAATACTACTAATTACAATATTAATATAAATGTTACTAATTACAATATTAACACAAAATACTACTAATTACAATATTAATATAAAATACTATGAATTATAATATTACTACAAAATACTACTAATTATAATTGAATTATTTATGATATAATACAAATTACTAATTACAATATTAATATAAAATGTTACTAATTACAATATTAATACAAAATACTACTAATTACAATATTAATATAAATACTATGAATTATAATATTAATACAAAATACTACTAATTATAATAGAATTATTTATGATATAATACAAAATACTACTATTAATTATAATATTAATAAAAAAAACTATTACTAATTATAATATTAATTAATGATGATAATAATAATAAAAAAATACTACTATTACTGCTCCATCAGATTGAAGCACAGTCATAGATGTTCAATCGGGTTAAAGTCTGGTTCTTGGCTGTGGGCTTTGGGTCGTTGTCCTGTTGGAAAATAATCCTTCATCCCAGTCTGAGGTCCACAGAGCTCTGGAGCAGGTTATCTTCAAGGATGTCTCTGTACATCACTGCAGTCATCTTTCCCTCCACCCTGACTAGTCTCCCAGTTCCTGCAAAAGAACATCCCCACAGCATGATGCTGCCACTACTGTGCTTCACTGTAGGACTGGTATTGGCTGGTCATGAGCAGTACCTGGTTTGCTCCAGACATGCTGTTTGGCCTTCAGTCCAAAAAGTTGTTGGAGACTCCAGCCGGGCTGTCATGTGCCTTTAACTGAGGAGTGGCTTCTGATCAGGCCTGTATGTTAGAGAGCCCAGACAAAAGCCACTCCTCAGCCCGCCTGGAGGCTGCAAATATGGTTGTCCTTCTGGAAGGCTCTCTTCTCTCCACATAGCAATGTTGGAGTTCTGTCAGAGTGACCATTAGGTTCTTGGTCACCTCCCTGACTAAAGCCCTTGTGAGAAGTAAAATTTAAACACTTTTAGAAAAGGATTAATAACTAGTTGAAAAGCTGAAGGTCATGGTGAAGTCAGAGAAACAGATCTGGGTCATTAGATGGGGGCATGACCTACGCCTGAAGAAGATTATATACATCACAATCATGATGATTATATTAACAAGAACGGGGCAGAATGTACACGTCATGAGAAAGTAGGATGTGGGAAACATAGGGTTACTTCATTCTGGAATATTCACAAAGATTCATTATAGCGGGTGTGATACACGACCTTGTCCGAGGGATGACACCCGAAGGTGTCCGTTGGTTGTACCATTGGTTCAGTTGGTTTTTCTAAGAAAACAAGAACAACGTACTTGCCTACAATTAACTAACAAGTAATTTACATCCATGAGCTCATATGAACTTATGGAAGATAACTGTATCTATTGAACAAATGGTTGTGTCATAAAAAAGGTGGAGCAAGAAAAACCCCGTTCTCTGAAGTTGATCCTCCACTTCAATTATCTCAGCACTTGTGCTTTGTTCCAAACTGTTTGTTTAGGACAGTAGAGTGAACAGTTAATTTGGTTTCCGTTAGGGAGTTCGGGAATCACTTAGTTTGGCAGGGGGCAGTGAGCCCACATGCCCAGAGCAGTGGGGAGCCCTCTCCACAGCTGGGGAGTTAATAGCCTTGCTCAAGGGCACTGCAGGCATGTCCTGCCAGTTCAGGGAATCAAATGGGGAACCTTCCAGTTACAAGGTTCCATAACAACCAGTCTACCCCGAAAACCACAAAGAACACGATTCAACAACTTACAATATATAAAAAAGAAACATCACATCAACGTGTATCATTGTAGATTCAAATTTTATTGGGATATTCAAATAAACAATTTGATTTTACAGGCAGTTATTGGTCTTTAATTCATTTCCACAGGATGACATCTGGTCCCACTCGAAATAAATCCATTAGTATTGTAGATACCGCACTTAAACTAAAACTGTAGATAAACAGATTAAAAATCTAGGTCAATTGTTAAAAACCCAGCTGCCTTTGTGAGGAACAATGTAACAGGTGTTTTAGTAGAGTACAGTCTACAATCATCTATACCTTCCAAGACTGCCCTTGAGATCTTCATGCATTTGAAGCTATAGGCCTCTAAATATGCTCCTTAATGAAAAATATATTGTTAATAAATTTTAAATATATTATTGTGTTAGTGTTACATCAACAAAACATAACTGACCGTAACAGGTGAGAATGGCTGAAACTGGGATAGATATCAGTTTGGATTATTATCATATATGTATATTTGATTATTTCACTGATTGTATATGAAGACAAATTGTCATTAAGTCATCAATCTTACACCCTTCACGGAGTCTTAATTCTTCATAATTCCATGCAAATAAAAGTGCACATCATGTTTTTGTAACAGTCGGTGGAACGCGGTGAAGTTTCAGGGTGAAGCACTGACGAACGGGAGGTTCTTCACAACCTTTCCCAGAACGAACAATGATAATGAAGATGGTACTAACACAGAAATACTGGCATTAGGCTATTTTATGAGCACTGCTTTGGTTATCTATCAACTTTCCACGTCGACCTTATCACTATTTGTATTCTGCTGGTTAATGTACGACCTTACCTTCATGCTGCACTTCTTCGTTTATCATTAAAAGACCTCTTTTATGCTGTGAACGTGTTTACATGCTCAATTTACGTTCCTAATAAACAGCACGTGGACCTTCAATGCACCCACAGAACAGCTTATTGTTTGTGGCCAAAAGACCCCATTTACCAATTTGGAGCCGGGTCAATCTGGCCACGGAACAGCGAACTGTATGAGAAAGAACACTGAACTGTTTACGAGCGAGATGCATAGAGCTCCGCCGTCCGAAAAGGCTAATACGAGTCACATATAAAGCACACAGCACAATCAGCTGCTTCTCTAAATTCCCATCACATAGTCCCATTGTTGAATTGAGTGTTTCGTGCCCGCTCCCAGTCACCAACTTTCACAAGTGTGTTTTGTGCAATAGAACCCAATGTAAGTACTGTTAGTTTATCTTGCTTAATAGACAGAGGGCACGTGGCCTCAGGTGGTCTGTGTCTGCCTGTCTTAGTGACAGATGGCCACTAGCAGGCGCTTGAAGTCACCGCCGCATTCAGAGCTAATGGCTTCCTTCAGAGGCACGTCGTACTTCTCCAGGTACATGTCCTTAATGGTCTCCAGATCGATCTGCCCAAAGAAATATGAATCAATGAGACGGATTACAGGAGATTCAAAGTCAGTTAAAAACACTTGACCGTTCAAAGACTGCTTGATGCTGACTGTCCTTCCACGTTAATTAGGTTCACACCGTGAGAGTAAACGTAGTGGCGTCTTCACTGGGATGTTTCCTGCTTTTATTGAAGGTGTCTCAGTTGTGTCGAGACACTGAATATAGTATTGCATTCTTATATGGTTGCTATGGTGTCCAAAGCATCTACCAAAGCATCCAAAGTAGTTTATTATTAAGCTGTTGACGATATAGGTGGTTGCAGTAGGGGCTGATTGTATCAGTCGTGTGTGGAACATCTTTAAAACGTGTCTAAAACAGGTTCCAGGACCAGGACTGCTGGTAAACCACTGCTCTATTGGAAAGATTCACCAACAGCCTCACCACAAAAACACATTTCTTCTTCCTGTTGATCCTTTCTTGTGCGTGGACCTGACCTCTCACTCATTAACAGTGGGAAGTTTAAGCTGATCAACAACAATAGAGAGAAAAACAGCAGAAACCCTGGAGATCACTGATCACCCAGAGACAGGAGGAGGTGTTGTTTTCCTGGGTTTGGTTAATCATTCAGCAGCATAATCACTTATAGGTGACATATTCCTCCTAAACCCCTCACACTCTGATCATATTACTTAGACACGAATCCCAACATGTATTACTCAGTAACTATTAAACTGATTGAGTAAGTGCTGTGGAGGTACTGTGTAAGTTCCATAGTTTTGAGAGTGAGGACCTGCTTTTTAAAGGAGTCAACCAAACTACAGCCCAAGCAGACCTAGAACCACGGTGTGCATCCCATTGTCAATGCATGAGTGCAACACGGATTTTTCCATGCAGGCAACGAAAAGTAAGCAGGGACGGAATTGGGACATGGCCCAAAATAATACAACATGTCCAACAGCCAATGGAAAGTGAGCAGGGAGCAAACTGGGACATTGTCCAAAATGAATACGTAAGTGTCTTACAAACAAGAGGATGTAAGCAGGGATCGAATTGGGACATGGCTCAAAATAAAACAATAAGGGTCCTACAGGCAAGGGAAAGTGAGCAGGGAGCAAACTGGGACATTGTCCAAAATGAATACGTAAGTGTCTTACAAACAAGAGAATTTAAGCAGGGATTGAACTGAGACATGGCCCACAATAAAACAATAAAAGTCCTACAGGCAGGGGAAAATGAAGAGAGATCAAACCGGGACAAGGTCCAAATACAAAATATCAAAATGAGCAGGGATCGAATTGGGACATGGCTCAAAATAAAACAACAAGGGTCCTACAGGCAAGGGAAAGTGAGCAGGGAGCAAACTGGGACATTGGCGAATGTGAACCAGTAAGGGTCTTACAAGCAACGGAATGTAAGCCGGGACTGAACTGGGACATGTCCCACAATTAAAGTCCTACAGGTGAGGGCAGGGTGATTTACCAAAACTTAACCAAAACCAACCTTCAGAACCTCTGACCGGTGTTCTCTTGCACACGTCAGTTCTTTTGGTATTTAAATATGAAAATTAAAGTTATTCTGCAGATGATTCATGTAAATTGAAAGCGAGAGAGATCAAATTAAGTGTTTTCCAAAATGAAACACTTAAAAACTGAAGTGTCTGATGAAAGAAACTGAGCAGGGCCCAAATAAAACTAAAGATCCTACCTCTGAACGGCATACGATGATGCGGATGAGTGTGTCCTCATCAGTACCGGCGCCCTTCGTGGCAGCGTTGAGCCGGCGGGCAAAGTACAGCTGGGGGTTCTTAGCACATCTCACTGCAGACAAAAGGAAGGGTCAGTCCCTCCAGCGTCCATTACACCACACATACGAGGTATGATCACATTCTGAATAAGTAGACAATTCTAGTTTCTTAACATCAATTAACACAAAGCTCGCACAAAGTGAACACGTGAAACACACTAGTACGCCGTCATCATCAGGGCATCAACATTCAGAAATCCTCTCTGTTTCATCTCGATTTAAAACAAACACACCAGAAATGAATATTCAACCACTTGGGGGCGCACTATCCAAGTATTGAACCGCAAAAGTCTAATTTATCAACACAAAATAGAATAGAATAGAACTTTATTGATCCCTTGGGAGGGTTCCTTCAGGGAAATTACTGGACTATTATTGGACAAATTACTTGTTTTAACCAAATGTTAAAACAGAACATATATGTGAAAGTGTTGATTAACATATAAATTAATTCTAAAATAAAAATATGATGTGCTATATGAAATAAAGTGCTTTATTGAAAGTAAAAGATGTGCAATGTTTTTCAGAATGACATTATAGCACAAAAATAGCAGTTAAGGCGATATTGGAAAGAAACTGACATCATGGTATTGTGTTGTTCTGTGATATTAAAATATATAAATCATCACAGTATTTCTCCAGAGGTTACGTTATGATACTGTGTTCATATAATCTGATATTACATTTGTGAAGGAAAGTAAGAACAGAGCAAATTTTGTATCAAGCATCCTTTGGTATTTGTGGCACAATTCTTAGGGTGTGACTACTGTGGATGTACACTTTGCGACAACGATGCTGAAATTATATATCATGTTATATATTAAATATGCAATTAGGTAAAAAAATAATAATAAATTTAACAAATGCGAAAAATTATCAGGTCGACCTAAAATGGTGAAATGATCAACTTTCGAGTTAACTCAGGTTATCCTAACTCCTATCATAGGCTCCTCCCCTTCAATTTGTTTACTGCTTATTATCATCTGCAGGTGAGAAACCCCCCTCATATGATAATGGAGCTCTGAACCACTGCTGGGATTTAATTATTAATTATGATCCCACACTTAAACCAAGCAGCAGTTAGACTGTAGGGCCACCCTAGAGATGTGAAATTACACTACAGGAAAACAAAACTCTGGAAATGTACATGGATTCACAGCTCAAGAGTGGGGCGACTGTCTAACTGCCTGCTTGTCAAGAGACAGGAGATCATAAAATCAAATCCCATTAATACCACAACCTTCCATGAGCAGAGGTTTATAAAAAGGAATGTGACCAGAGTACTAACCCAAAAATGGGGGACCCACAGACAAAAACGTCTTACATAATATTTAATCAGTTTGAGACGCTGCTGTTTTACTGATGTTTTTGAGGCTCAGCTCAGTTGTGTAGTCGACCAACGTGAGTCAGATTTGACTAAACTCAAAAAATGCTCTGTAATCAACTGCTGCATCCGTGTAAGTTGGTCTGACGGTGTACCGTGACTTACTGTCCCAACGTAAATTTGATACATTTTTGAAAATGTGACATATCAGCCACTGCCGTCCTCGTTAATCTTTAATACTGACCCAGAGAGATGTAACAGTCTTTCAGGGTTCCTGAGGTTTCACTCTCAATGGCATCCAAGATCTCCGTCCCAGCCATCTAAGACAATTAGGGGATGAAACACAATCTGTGACTGAAAGCTATCGCAGGCAGCGTCACACAGCAGTGGCCTTGTTTTGGCAGACCGAGGCAGACAAAGAACACACTCACGGCTTCGTAGGCTTTGAACGTAGCCTGTAGCTGCAGGTAGTTCCTGGAGGCCAGAACGTAGCTGAATGTAGACTCATCTGTGCCAAAGCGAGCCTCTCCGGCCTAGGAGAGATACAAAACCCCACCGTGAACCAAACTGGCCGCCATAACGGATGATAAACACGACACAAGCAAAATCATCTTCACCATAAAACATGTCCTACCTCGAAAAGTGACGCAGCGTCTTGTTCGGCCAGATTTTCATCCACATCATAGCTCTCGTCTCGAGCGCCCTGCAGGAGAGAACACAGTGGTGGACAAAAATGAGGAGTTAGAGGGGTACGCGATAAGAGACGTAAGCAGAAATACATGAGGGGGAGCACATAAGGTGAGACACGGGTTCTGGTGTACTAGAGCAAATCAGAACATCAGAGCCAACATCTCAAATCACAGCACGAACCTTGAGTGTATAATAACAATCATACCTTAACGATAATAAAATCATGACATTATTTTAAAACTGCTCTGAAGAGAGTTCAGAACCACACACACACACACACACACACACATACACACACACACATACACACACACACAGTATAGAAACCCAATTATAGAACTATGAACTAGTTATTTCACATCAGGCACTGGGATCTGAATGGTCAGTGAGGACTGGATTAGAAGACATTAAACTATAAAACAGCAATTTTAATTTTTTATTATTATTATTATTATTATTATTATTATTATTATTTAATTTCATCCCAAGTTTCTCCTCAATTTAGAAGTGCCAATTATCACATATGACTCGAGGAAGATGATGACGTGCACATGCCTCCTCCGATACATGTGAAGCCAGCCGCGCCTCTTTTCCACCTGCTGCCACTGCACCATTGCCGGGCAGCCAATGCACTAAAGAGGAAACCCGGGTGTGAACCTGGGCATAATGTGGGTAGAGAGCGCCCTCAACCCACCCAGAGAGATGCCGTAATTGTCCAATGTTACTGCAGCAAAGGGGGCAAACTCCCAAAAAACACCCAAAATGTTAATTATACACCAACAGTGGGTGCCGGTGCCTGGCTTCTCCTTCCTTTTCTGCAGCCTTTTGTACACAGGAAAGAGAAACGTCAGCACCAGTCATCAACAGGAAGGTGAAACTGAGTCCTTCTGAAGTGTATCTGAAATCAGAGCTCAAAGCCTGCCAGTGCTCCTTACCCAGAGGAACAGGGAGGAGGTCGGAGAGAGCCTGCTTTCACTACACAGAGCAAAGAGGTCATTTTGTAAGCTGGCGAGTGTCCATTTTGAGAGAAACAAGAGGACCGTGTACCTGGAGCAGCATGGTCAGCAGCCTCTGCACATGACCACTGGTGTCACCGGCAATGTCCGACTCCAGATCCCTTTCATGCACTGAAAAGGACGAGATTATAGTCATACAGAGCAAACAGATCTTCTGAAACTCAAATCTGGTCCATATTTTTGTATTTAAGTCCAGAGCAAAACTATATAAGTATAGAAATATCACCATTCGTCCATCAACCATAACATTATGACCATCTGCTTATTTCTACACTCACCACTCAGGAGCACTTTGTAGTTCTACAATTACAAACTGTCATTCATCTGTTTCTCTGCAGACGTTATTCTCCTTTCACCCTGATCTTCAATGATCAGGACCCCACAGGACCACCACAGAGCAGCTATGATGTGGGTGGTGGGTCATTCTCAGCACTGCAGTCACACTGACATGGTGGTGGTGTGTTAGTCTGACTTTACATCTACAAGGTGGAGCAACTAGGTAGGAGGTAATAGAGTGGACAGTGTGTAGACACCATGCCGTGTCTGATTCCCTCAAACAGGATGAAAGGAGGCTGACAAAGTAATAACAGAACTAGAAAGTTCTCCAGTATGGTCAGAGGAGCTGGAAGAATAAACAGTGAGAGATGGTCATAATGTTATGCTACATTCTACACTACATTCCTACAATTCCTAAGTGTGGATCTCTCTGTGGGGAAAGGGTGTTCCCACAGAAGAGCAGGCTTGTGTTTTCCGTTACTTAATTAGTGTGGTCAGGAGACGCTGGAAGAGGCCTTCCCATACAGAGAATAGGCTTCGTCTTTTATAGTCCAGACTGAACCAACAGCTTCAAATACAGCACTTCCAACAACGTCATTCCCAAGAATTCTGCAAAAGTCATTTACCCTGGAAGTAGGTCTCCTTGTACGTCGCAATCTCCTGTAGCAAATGAGAAAAGAGGGGAAATTCCATCAACCTCTTAAACCAGAACACAATGACTTCACGCTCTTTTCCTTCCTGCTGTCGCTCCTGGCGTCATCAGGGACTCAGGATTCAGATTTCAGTAAAGCTGCTTTATTACAATGTCTGCTGTAACAGCCCTGCCTTGTTAAACATCTCAATTACGGTTCTGAGAGGCTTCAAGCTGCAAACTCTGGTTCTTTGTGATGAAACATAAACTCGTACAGCATTCGTGGCAGTGCAGAGGATCTCCACCAGCACGTCCTCGTCGGTGCCGGCTCCCTTCATGGCCTTACGCAGCTCCTTGACGGCAAACACGTGGGGTGGATCCAGCATGGCCAGGATGGCCTTCTCAAAGTTCCCGGACAGCTCGCTCTTCAGCACCTCCGCCAGCTCCTGCACAATAAACACAGAGCACGAAAGTCAACAATTCAGTCAAACGCGTCACTTTTTACACTGTTGTTCACATACTCCACTTTTATCTTAATGTAGCTGATGTTCAGCCGACACCGTAACTGAACAGTGAATGGATTTGGAATCAGGTTGACGGTGTACCAGAGTTGGACATTATGACTACAAAACTGGAATTTCGGTAGGCTTAAGGGGGATTGGCGACATGACGAAACTTCAACAAAGTATGCTGTTAAACTAATAACGCTGTAGTTAATTTAATTAGTACATATCAAACCGTGTATCTAATGTATATTTTTAATAATAAAAATTCAGAAATGCACTGAACAAACTGCAATGGAGTACGTTTGCAACGATTGTCGTGTTGCTCCGTTAATCGCGATGTTTCTACAGGACACTTTTCCGAAAGTCTGTACTTTGTTGGGTGTACTTTGTGTTCCTGTCCTGTCTAGCTGTCCAATGAAAACCATGTATCTCCATTTTTGTCCATGGTTCGAACCCTGCAACTGCTCTGTACGCTGTGTAAATAATTCCTGATAAACAGACCAATAGAAATGTTCTAGAATTTATAAAATAAGCCCTTATTTTACATTAACTTCCATTGAAAGTTAAGAAGATTTCTGCCTTCTCCTGTAAAGTCACCATTTTGAACACGGATTTCATTGGACAGCATCGATATATCACACTGTTTTCAATATAACAATATTCACGATATACTGTCAGTTGGTAAGAACCCTTGTTGTTCTAGATAGGACATGGTATTTATTTGTGTACTATTAAAGTAAAGCGTAGGACCTCGTTCTAGGTGTAGGTAGAGGTAGCTGATATCACTATATTCCATTGTTATTGTGATTGTCCGGATTTAAAAGCACCAAATTGGTTTCATTACAAAGAGCAGAATTAGTCACTTCCACTGAACGTAGTGCAGAAAAGATGATTAAGCTCGCTGGACGGAGAGGTCAGTAACAGGTCAACATAGGTCTTTTCACTAGAGTGGACTGCAGAACAGCTGGGAAAGAATAAAACACAAGAAATGGAGAGGATCTGTTACGTAATTAATACGTTATCTCACACAGACTTTGGGGGTTAATTGGTGGGTTAAGAGCTTTCATCGTTGTTAGCTACAGTGACGTTAACGAGACTAACCAGATGCTTCCAGATGTAAAACAGCAAATGGTTTTATTCATGCAGGTCCACAAGAGTGGTTCAAAGGCCAGGGCAGACCGTGAAGAGCAACAAATGAAATGGAAAAAGAAAGGGATCAAAAACAGGAAATGGTCAAACCCAAACAGCTAAAAAACCAGTAAGCAGATCCAAATGGCACTGGTTCTGGTTCGTTAGAAAACAACAAAAACGGCAAGAAAAGAAAAAAACTGGTGAAATGCTTGGAGCTGCCTTCGCAACAAGCACTAAACAGGTGAGTATGTATGCAAACATAAGTAGATCGAACGTAGACTGAATACGGGTGAACGTGGTTGGTGACGTGGATCGAGTCTAATCTAATCAGGAGTGACTGGATTCCTGCACAGTGTTGTGCTTTTCCTGCTCAAGCACCCGTAAAAAAGCCAGGTTTAGTGGGTTTGTTACAGCAGAGAAATCAACAAACGGTGCCGGACTCCTCCCCACCCATGATCTAGATCAGTGTTTCTTAACCCTGGTCCTGGAGGCCCCCTGCCCTGCACACTGTAATGGATTCCCTGCTTTAACAGAATCCCACAACTCTCAGCGTTTCTTGAACAAAAGAGCTCGGGTTCTCGATCTGGATCCGCTTGGGCTCATAAGAACTTGGTGTTTTTCACTGAACCAGGCCGTGTTTACACCAGTGTTGGAGGAACAGAGGATACGTCAGAGAATGCGCCATCAACAGAGGGCGCTGCACAGCGTCAGGAAATAGACGTGAGAAAATGGAAGTGCGTTTACACGACCTACGAACGATTGTTCTCTTACAGTCGTTTGTTTTTTCTCCAAAAATCATGATATGTCTTCTTTTCCACCAATGCAATCTGGTAACGTGCTCCGTTCTGGTCCGTGATCTTTATTTTGAACCATTCAGCAAATGTCCCCCAACAGAAATAGGGTCCGGAAGCTGAAACGGTTTGTGGACATGTCTAGTTCATCTCGCAGTGTCATCTTCCACGTCTTGATCCATGTTTGATTCATGTTTGCTTTTTGGAGAAAAAAGCAAAAGGCTCGCAGGTGGTCTATTCATGCTACCATCTTCTCACTTCAGTTTACTGACCCTGTGCAGCCCCTCTGTTGATGACATATTCTGTAATGTATCCTCGGTTCCACTAACACTGGTGTAAATGCGGGATGATTCCCTAAAAAAAGCCCAAACGGAACCAGTTTAAGAACCCGAAGCCTGGTAGAAGACTAAAACATGCAAGATGCTCCTGTACAACCAGACACGCCCACACCGGTTCAAGATGAAAAACCTAAACTTTGGTTTCCTTCTGCAAACAAACTTTTCAGGTTCCCAACCCTAATTTTTTTGGTGGAAATGCACAGAACGGTTAAAATTAGGAACCCACAAGGAGCGAATTAGTTGAATCAGTTGTGCTGGAAACAGGGAAAGCACTAAAACGTTCAGGACACAGGGTCTCCAAGATCAACCAGGGTAAAGTAACACTACATCTAAGTTAATCTGGATCCAGGATTGGATGGCTGAGGACATGTGACCATGACATGGTGGTCTGCAGGATTGTGAGATCATGAGTCATGGGTTTGAGGGGTTGACGGTGACAGAATGGAGGGAAAAATGACTCACAGTCTCAGTTTTATTGTAACCACCAGTAAGTCCTAACTCAGCAGCAAAGGGTAGAAAGGAAACTGTTCTATTTCAACCTTTCGAAAAACACACGGCACACTTACATCATCGTACTTTTCAAAGTACGCCTGCTTTATCTCCATTCGCTGAGCAGCTGAGCGGTTGGCCAGGATGTCGATGATGGCTTGTTCATCAGTCCCTGAAACCAAAAAGTTAAATCCAAAGAAATCGAAATGCAGTCAGTAACAGCCAGAAGATATGATGGGAATAAGGCCTCCAAATATCATGAGCAGGAATTTCAGGAGAACATCTGCTACATAAAGTTCTCTCCATTTTATTTATAGATTATGGTTCTAAAATGTAAAAACCAACAGTTAGCAGACTGACAGATCTAAAGGCAATATGACGATATTTCATCAAAAGCATGATTAGACATGAAATGGTTACCATGGTAAAACCTCACGTTAACCTTTAGAACTCTGGATCGGTTTTGAGGGACGCTTTCGTGGTTTGACGTGCTTTTATTAAAAGTATTTATGGAAGACAGTCATACAAACCAAATATTGTTCTTTTCAGGGATCATAGAAATCTGTCTTCATTTGAAATGTAAAAATGGACGTAGATTTTGGTATAAAGTTGGCCGTGATTTCATCAAAAAGTTACTGGCGGGGCTATGAGAACAGTGTAGATCTCAGAAATCCTGTTGGAAATTGATCATCCAGAGTGTTTTTGAGCTTAAACTGCAAATTTGATTCATTATTTGAATTGTTTTTTTTAAAGGATATTTAAAATAATAAGTTCTCCAAAATACTTGACAGCAGTCCAAATAAAATCAAAAGCATCCCGACGTTAAATTTTCATACCGATTCAACGCTAATCGTGATACCGGGTTAGATATGGTGGATATCGTCAGTGTAATAAAATGTAATTTTATTGAAAAACTCTACATTAAAGTGCAGCACAGGTTAAATAAAAATCAATGTAACGCAGTTTTCATCAATTTGACATTTTATACAGACTGAATGTCATTTATGATAAATACGGTGTATCATGACAATGGTTGGGTAACCAGCCTTGTGACTGGAAGGTTCCCAGTTCAATTCCCTGAACTGGCAGGACTGCCTTTGAGCAAAGCACCCTCCAACTGCTCCCTGGGCAACACGGATACGGACTGCCCACCACTCCGGGCATTCGCTGGTGTGTGTATGTGTGTGTTTCACTGCGTGATATCGTCCAGTCGTACTACTGGCTTCCTCAGTGTGCTTAGTACAGAAAACGTAAGAAGAGACAGCCCACCTAAGCCTTTGCAGGCCTTGCGGATCGCCTTGATATCAGCAACAATGTCAAAGTCTTCATATGGAACAATCGTTGGCTGTGAAAGCAGAGAGATGGTCAGAACTGGTTCATGCACAGCTGAAACATTACAGGACAGTGGATTTAACATACAGTAACTATATGGACAAAAGTATTGGGACACCTGCTCATTCACTGTTTCTTCTTCTCGAGGATATTTAAGACTTTATCCTGCTTTTGCTGGAGTAACTGTCCCTACAGTTCAGAGAAGACTTTCTACTAGATTTTGGAACATTGCTGTAAGGATTTGATTGCATAAGTGAGATCAGGATGTTGGGTGATGACCACCCTCAATCCCCAACTCCCAAATTCATCACAAAAGTTCTGGATGAAGCACTACGGTTCCAAAGAACACAGTTCCACTGTTCCACAGCTCAATGCTGGGGGCTTTATACCCCTTGTCCACAAATGAGGGCCACGCCTGGCGTAGATTCATTTGCTCCAGAGTCCAATTCTATTGGCCGTACTTCTCTACAAGTCTGCTGACACAGATGTACTGACGGATGCACGGAATGCATTGATTAGACGGGAGGTCCTCAAACATTTGGGCATGTGTTGTATTTCTATGGCTCTCCACCAACAAAGAGACAGATCCATCAGATTATCGATATCAGTGGTGGACATCTGCCTCTCTGAGCACCTCAGTTTGACTGCCAGTGTCGCTGTAACAGGAGGAGGAGGAGTAGTATAGTGGCCGCAGCTTACGCTGAGACAACACCGGCTGCAACTCTATCCAAACAGCTCCAGAACAAAAGCTGCCTTAGCTGAGGCCCCTCAGACAGAACCAGAGCCAGCTCTCCACTCCCTGCCCCCTCCACCCCTCCCCTGATGTCCTCCTCACTCACTTTCACATTCCCCACCCATGTCTAGATAAGCCCCGCCCTCCAAAACTGGGATTGGCTACCCGTTTATCTTCACCAGCAGTAAAAGCTTAACCAAGCATCCATTCATTTCACAATCTACACTCAATCTACAACCAAAGTCAAGCCTGCGCTCTTCAAACCAAGGTTCTTCGTGGTTTCTTTAGTAGATGCATCCCCATAAATTCAACAGTCTCCTTGTTGGACCCTCTCATCAGGGTTTATACATTGTGATAAAAAGAGGTCTTCTACAACAGGCCTCATTCAGTCAATCAAGAACTTCTGAAGGCATTGATTAGTTCCATCAGATTAGGATTGAATCCAAAGTCTGCACCATGGTAGCTCTCCAGGAGCAGGGCTGGAGTATTTTACGTTTTCTCAGTTTATGACCTCATTTATATTACTATCTAGAACCTTTTCCAGCTGGTAAATGTATAAACACTAGAACCATTAATATCATCACACTGATGGAACTGGAAAATAACTAGCTGGTGGTTTTAGTTCTGTGAAGCAGAAATCGTGATAAATATCGTAAAACTGTCTCTAAATATTGTTTTATAATTGGGATGAAAAATCATAACAAATCATTATTATAATACAATGAGAGATTCAAC
Source organism: Acestrorhynchus altus (assembly GCA_034509495.1). Classification (NCBI taxonomy): domain Eukaryota; kingdom Metazoa; phylum Chordata; class Actinopteri; order Characiformes; family Acestrorhynchidae; genus Acestrorhynchus; species Acestrorhynchus altus. The sequence continues at coordinate 35,221,282 of CM067507.1, forward strand.
AGCAACGAAAAACACTTTGATAAATATTGTACAGTTAATATGTCTGAGATATAATGATGATAAATACCACTATTAATGTGTGTGTGTGTGTGTGTATTAATGTAAGTGTGTGTACTAGTGTTAGTGTTTGTGTATTAGTGTATGTGTGTGTATTAGTGTTAGTGTGTGTGTGTGTGTGTATTAGTGTGTGAGTGTATGTGTGTGTATTAGTGTTAGTGAGTGTGTATATTATTGTTAGTGTGTATATGTATATTTGTGTTAGTGTGTGAGCATTAGTGAGTGTGTGTGCATGTGTGTTATTATTTGTGTATGAGTGTGTGTAGGATAAAAAAAAGGATAAGATAGATAGTGTGTGTGTGTATTCTTGTGTGTGTGAATTTTTATGTGTATGTGTGTATTAAAGTGTGTGTGTATTAGTGTGTGCATATGTGTATTAGTGTGTGTGTATTAGTGTGTGTGTGTGTGTGTTATTGTATGTGTATTTTAGTATGTGTGTGTATTAAGGGTAGGGGCGGGGCTTCCCGAAAACGGGCGGAGATTAAAGTAACGGGTTAGTTCTGACTCCCTGAGGGGGCGTGGCCTCTGCTGTAAAATGAGGAATATGATTTAAAGTGATTCCCGATCATCTCTGAAGACCCTGAAGACCCCGTCCTGCCCCTCAAACCACCTTTTCGCCCCAGTCCGGGGCAGTTTCCCACCCTGACCGTTTTACCCCTTTCCTGCGACGTCATCGCCCCCCCCCCCACCCCAGTCTCTGTCTCTCTCTCTCTCTCTCTCTCTCTCTCTCTCACACACACACACACACACACACTCACACACCCCAGTATGGAAGCTGAGCTGGGAGGTCCGAACTCACCTGGCAGTTCCCCATGGTTCCGAAAGTCCAGTCGCTACGAGGAAAACTGACCCGAAGTCCAGCGGAGTCTGACCGAGCTGCTCCGCTACTGCGCGTGCGCCGAGTGGACGGGCCAGTGCTTGACGTCCCCACGACGTGGCCGTGACGTCATCGGACAACTAAGCACTGATTTGTCATGGAATCAACTCATCAGTGGGAAACACGTTCAAAACAAAGACATGGCCACCCCTGGCCACCATGTCTGTGTCCAAATATTTATGGCCATCCCCGGTTTTCTGATTCTCAGCAGGTCCAGACTTCTCAAATCGGTTCATCCCACATGTTAAAAGTGAAGAGTCTTTAAATATCTGTTGTCTGACTTGTTTATGACGAATAAAATTCTCCAGGATGTGTTTTTAAGCTAAAAGTACAATATTTCATAAGAATTATTCATAATGATTTGATTGACAAGGATATTTATAGTAATAAGTTCTTGGCAGTGGTCCAAAGAACCACTCTGATCAGCCAGAGTCTGTATGCAGGTTGAGCATCAGCCCCGCCCCCTCTCTCTGATCAGTCAGAGTCTGTATGCAGGTTGAGCATCAGCCCCGCCCCCTCTCTCTGATCAGTCAGAGTCTGTATGCAGGTTGAGCATGTACACGTGGACAGAGCAGTAAACATGCACCGGAAGCTCTTTTCATTTAATCTACAGCTTTTTTATTTCCATGAACCATGTAGTGAATATATTTGGGTCCATTGGGAGATTGTTGATGGAAAAAGAGTGGTGAAGTGGCATTTTGTCTAATACTGCCCGTAACCACTGGTGGGCCATTCACAATACCAACCACCCCCAAAACACCACTGAACTGCCAGCTTTGCTGTAAATGTCCCATCAATAGTCCATTACAATACTGTGAAATGTTCCCTGTGTCACTGGCTGCTGTACCAGCCCAAAGCATGACCCAGCCACACCCATGCTTAACAGTTGGCAAGGTGTTCTTTTCATGAAGTTTTCTCCAGACTAATTGTAGCTTGTGTCCCAAATGTATGAAATTTCTTTAGATACTAAATGTGGAGGGTTTTACTCCTCTGCTCACCAGCCTCATGAGATATGCAGGTAAGAGCACAAGAGCAGTTTAAGCACAGTGAGTTTAAAGGGACTTAGATGTTTATTTACACTACAGTGGTACAGTCTGCCCTCTCACTGTAATTACAGTGTGTACACTGAGCTAACCACTGTTTTCTTAGAGAGATATGAGTGACGTTATATACCAGTCTGCATCGCACCAGCAGTACTGACCTACCTCAACAGGTCTGTCAATGTTTCATTGAAACTCATTAGTTTGAGTGATAAACCTGTAGTAATAAAGCTATAGTGTGTTTGTGAGATCTTCAGTATATTTGTAAATCTTCAATGCTCAGGAGCCCACAGGACCACCCCAGAGCAGCTGTTATGTGAGTGGTAGGTCATTCTCAGCACTGCTGTTACACTGACATGGTGGAGGTGAGTTAGTGTGTGTTGGTATGAATGAATGTTGGGAAATAAGGTGTTTCTAGGTGGTTGCTAAGGTGTTGCTATAATGTATCTGTTGGTTTCTAATGCTTTGCTAAGTTGTTGGTATAATAACGGTCGTAGGTCGTTGCTAAGGTGTTACTATACTTTAGTTGTTGTTTGCTAAGGTGTTGCTATACTTCAGCTGTTCTAAGGTGTTGCTAAACTGTTGGTATAATAATAGATTGGTTGCTAAGGTGTTGCTATGTGGTTTCTAAGGTGTTGGTATACTTGTTGGTTGCTAAGGCATTGTTGGTGGTTGCTGAGGTGTTGCTAGGTGGAATTCTTTAGTCTGTGGTTGCTAAAGTGTTTCTGTATTTTAGCTGTTGGTTGCTAAGGTGTTGCTAGGTGGTTGCTAAGGAGTTGCTATACTTTAGTTGTTGGGTGCTAAGGTGTTTCTATACTTTAGCTGTGGGTTGCTAAGGTGTTGCTATGCTCTAGTTGTTGGTTGCTAAGATTTTGCTATACATTAGCTGTTGGTTGCTAAGGTGTTGCTAGGTGGTTACTAAGTATCTGAACATTCTACCATTCATACCTCCAGTGTCCAAAAGCACTATTGCATGTGGACAACTGAGTAGCAGCTACTAAATGACAATAATAAAGATAACAATAATAACTCTTAAAATAAAACGTTAATACTTAAAATAACACTAATAGTAATAGATTATATTAGACAATTATATTTTATTATATTATATATTATATTTTAATTTAAATAATTAGAAGATTCATTGCTAGAATCTGTTAAACTGCGATGTGACCAGTAATGAGGGGTGGGCAACTGGTCTGAGGTTGGAAACGAAGGTCGATTTTCGATTAGTGACACAAAGGGGACCTTAAAACCCATTATGATGAGCCAAGGAACCCGTTTTAATACACAGAATTATATAAACTTCAGTTTCAGAGAGGGTGTTTCTGATAAAATGGCCAGTGCATATTGGAATACTACAGCTGCTTCGTCCACACCGATGAAACCGATTCTGTTGACATCATCCTCTAAGCTGTGCTGCAGAGCTGAGCTTTTCTCTCACCTGAACGTTCATTGTGTTGGTATGACACATATCTAAGCTGCCGAGGCAGGACTTTAGCGAAATCACCTCCCTTTACATCAGCTCATTCAATGGCTTTGACATTTTGCTTTTGCAAAACATGTCCGCCCACGAGATCCATCCAAAACAGCTCAGTTCTTTATTCCTGAGCGAGGCCGGCCTCGTTGAAGGCGATGTATGACTCACTGATAAATGGCTCGTCTCTCTTTTTCGCAGTAGTGTTCTTATCGTCCCCCTGCCGCCACTTCGGTCCAGCCTTTGGGCTTTCACGCCTGCCCTGCCTTTGAGAAGCCTTTATTTCTGTCCATCAGAGCACTTTTCTATTCTTCACTTATCAATTAAGCTATCATTATCTGGCTGAACACATTCTCCACACACGCCTGTCTGAAGTGGATGTGCTGCTCATTCAGTCCAGAGATATGTTTCTCACTTTACTTTAGTTGGGAATGAGTTTGGGTATTTCACACATCTGAATAATAAACGTTTATTGAATTCTCAGCCTCCAGTGCCTCTGTATTCCACAGTTCAGACCCCCTTAATGAACTTTTTTCAACGTGAAATTTGATCACTTTTACATTTAAGGCATTTGGCAGATGCTCTCATCCAGAGCGACTTACAAAAGTGCTTTGCTGTTCACTCGGAAGATATCCGTAGTTGGTCAATAGAGGCTGGAATGCAGAGATTCCTCAAGCTTGGGTGCTGCTGAAACATGTCAGACTGGTGACCAACAAGATTCAGTATAAATGTAAACCTTTAATGAGTTAGATGCTCTGGAAAGTCACGCGTCTTGAGGGATGGTGGGTCAAGCCGAGCTGTGCTTGATGCCGGATGGGCTCTTGTTACAGATCGGGTTTTGACCATTGTCATCAAGTACGGAAGGGCTGGTCCAGTTTTGACTTTGAAGGACAGCGTCAAGGTTCTGAATCTGATGTTCAGCTACAGGGAGCCAGTTGAAGGAATCCAGCAGAGGAATTACATGACTGAACTTGGGGACATTGAAGACGACATGAGACTGAACAAGCACCTCTAGACAGAAAAGGTTGAATTTATTTTGCAGTAATGATCTTATTATAACATGAAATTTGAACCCTTGTCTTAAAGTGTCTCCAAGATTGGAAAAGTGAAAAATAACTGTTGTTTCTATGAAAGCTGCTCCTCCAGGATACAAGAATGTCTTAGGATCATTTTGACTCATCAGTTATAAAATAAGTTAACACAGGTTCTCTCTCTCTCTCTCTCTCTCTCTCTCTCTCTCTCTCTCTCTCTCTCTCTCTCTCACACACACACACACACACACACACACACACACACACACACACACACACCACCCACAAGTCTCTGCTGCAGCTGTGAAAGCTGTTCAAGGGGCTGAATCTTGTTCAAATCCATGGTTTAATACTTAAGCTGTTTTATTTTAGCGGTTTAGTGAAGATGGGACATTTTTGACCCTTAGGACAATTAAAGGCTCTCTACTGACCCTCTAAGGCGACGTCCCACATAAATAGAAATGGCCACGAGGTGTGGGAACGACTTAGTAAGACTATGTATGTAATAGATAAACCGCAAGATGGAGGCAGAGGATCCGCTGTGGCGACTCCGAAAGGGAGCAGCCGAAAGAAGAAGAAGAAGAAGAAGAAGAAGAAGAAGAAGAAGAAGAAGAAGAAGAAGGAGATGTAAAAGATAAACCATGACATTGATTCAGTAAGTTGTGCGATCAATAAGTTTACACTTACGTTTATATTTAGGGCATCAGGCAGACACTGTCCTCCAGAGCGACTTACAACAGTGCTTTGCTGTTCACTCAGAAAACATCCTTAACTAGTCTGAAGAGACTGGAACCCAGAGATTCCTCAAGTTCAGATGCTGCCAAATACAAGTGTCAGTTTGGAGACCTCGTTATCGTTAACAAGATACAGTTTAATTATTTTCTAAATTCTCCTTAAAAAGAACAAGGCATTTTTTCTTAGATGTGGGTCCTTCAATTCTGCATTGCTTGGTGTTTAATGCTGTAGATCAGTGGATCACAACCCCGGTCCTGGACACCCTGGAGAACCCTGCCCTGCTTTTTAGTGATATCCTGCTCTAACATGCCACCTTCAACTCAGGAAGGGCTTTCTAATTAGCTGAATAGGTGGTCTGGGAGCAGGGTGAACATTAAAACAAACAGGGCAATGGGTGGGAAAGGGTGGGAAAGCAGCTCTATATTATAAGCTCATTGAAGTGTAACTGGGATGTTGCTTTCTGCTCAGCCGCAACATCATGTCTCTTTTCCTCTCCATCTGCTCCTTCTTCTGCTCCACCTGCTGACTCAGCTCTGTAGAAATGTGTAGTGTGAGTTGTGTAATGTTTCCTCTCCATTAGGCCTGCACACACCCATCAGTCATTCCTAAATCCACACATTGGCTGGTCAGGTATGGAGGTCCACTTCTGTCAATAAAACAGACATGGACACCACAAGACCTCTGAAGGTGACCTGTGGTATCTGGCAACAAGACGTTCATTTGTGAGGTGGGACCTTCATGAACGTCAATTAGCCTTGGGTGCACATGACCCAAGATTGTCCTTCCTTGGAACACTTTTGGTAGGTACTTACCACTGCATACCGGCAACCATAAGACCTGCCTAATGTTTTATCGTCTTGGTTCTTGTCAAAGTGTCTCATGTCTTACACTTGTCCATTTTTCCTGCTTCACCACATCAACTTCCAGAACTGACCATTCTTTAAACTAACTTATTGGAACCAGAAAATCAATGTTATTAACTTCACATGTCAGTGGATTTAATATTATGGCTGTTTAGGTTTATGAGCTATATTTACATTGAACACTAAGCGGGTAAAAATAACAGTCCGAGACTGCCCCCTTGTGACATTATGCAAATATACAGTTAAATAAAATTCTATATCTGAAATCCTCCACCATGTAAGTGTGCACCTTTGTAACTCCATACTGGTGTATTCCACCTTCTCTGCTGGTTGACCTTTCTGTGGCCTGCAGATGGAGGCTTGGTCTGATATGTGACCTCACAAAGCAACCATGAGATACCTGTAAACTTAAACAGGCTTCCTAACACTTTATCGTTGGAGGACATTTAGATATGAATGACTTTTTGAATTAAAAACAAGTAAAAGAGGCTAAATGTGGTCTTTTAATTGAGGTAGTTGAGGTTAGGGTTGGGTTAGGAGAAGCCTATAGGAGACCAGACCAGATATTGTTATTTTCAAAAGATGCTAGATGTGAAAAAATATGAACAAAAAAATTACTTGCACCTACATTTTTGTTGTTATTTTTTATTGGAATTTATTTAATTTGTTGGAAATTGATCATCCAGAGTGTTTTCAAGCTGAAAATGTAAGTATTTTCAGTTATGTGTTCATTTACATTTACATTTACATTTGCGGCATTTAGCAGACGCCCTTATCCAGAGCGACTTACAAAAGTGCTTTACTGTTCACTTAGAATATCCTTAGCTATATGATGTCTGACAGTGGACTAAACAAAATAACAAAACATCCTGAAAGTCCTTTATTATTTTTCTTATATATGTACGTGTCAGTGTTATTCCTTCTCAGGACTTTTATTCTGAAATTTGAACACAGTGTGATCTAAAAAGAGGGCAAACAGCCCCTCCCTTCTCATTTTCCTCTATAAGCCAATATCTGGCTCAGTGATGTCATCATCCCTGCCCCCCCTCTCTGATCAGTCAGAGTCTGTATGCAGGTTGATCATGTACACGTGGACAGAGCAGTAAACATGCACTGGAAGCTCCTTTGGCTAGATAGGGTAAGTCTGTAGGTTACTCTGATCCTGAGTGTGCAAGTGAATTTTTTTATGGGCATACAGACATGCACCCATTCCCAGACCAGGGCAGTAGCCATTTCACCTGATCTCCATGTTTTTGGAATGTGGGAGGGAACCGGAGTGCACATAGAATAGAATAGAATAGAATAGAATAGAATAGAATAGAATAGAACTTTATTGATCCCTTGGGAGGGTTCCTTCAGGGAAATTAAGGAAACCCAGGCAGAAATTCCACCTGGATAGGGCCTTCAAACCAAGACCCCAGTGCTCAGAGGTGAATGTGCTACCCACCAAGGTGCCATGCCACTTTTGTCAATGAATGCAATCAAATCCTCCCAGCAATGTTCCGAAATCTAGCAGAGAGCCTTCCCAGGACAGTAGTTACGCCAACGAAAGCAGGATAAACTCTTTTTTAGCACCCAAATACTTTCTGTTCCTATAATGTAATTGTCATTGTACTCATTGTGTTTTCAGGTTTCTATCTATGACTGACGGTTTGCTGGTACATTGTGCCCAGTTTCAGAAAAGACGTATCGAATGATACACATCAGAATGTCCTCAGGTGTCTCAGCCTGTCTTGTTTGCCTCGTCATTCACCTCCATTCTTATCCAGCCTGCTCCCTTCATCACACAATAACTGACAGGTTATAAGGGCACTGCCTATCACCATGTGTCATCAGACACCCCCTCTGTGGATGACACATCCTATGACATTTACAAAAACTTTGGGCACGTTGCCAGAGGAGGAGCGTGGCCACAGGAGGAGTGTGGACACTTCGTCTCTGTCCATCCTCCACTGCAGGCTCTGACTCACCCGTCTCCCGGCCTTCTCTTTCACCTTGACCTTCTGAGAGCCTAACAAAAGAGGAAGCACTCTCGGCCACACTGGCACAAGATTCACCTCCAGATCGTCTCTGTATGAATCAGAACGACTACATCAGACCCTTTGTGAGAACACACACTGCACCCACTGTCCACGCTGTGAGGTCCACTTACCTTGCTTCTGCTCTCATCGACTTTTTTATCAGGTCCACTCGCCATACAGGCACATGCTGTAGTCCATCTGTTACCCCATTCCTCAATGTTCAGCACTCTCACAGTACCACCAGGGACCCAGTCTTAAGGTCTGTTGATCACTTAAGAGATCCAACAAAATATGGGACACCTATCTGTGATTTTATGATATAAGATATGAACTCCTAGAACTCAAGATCCACACTTTGCAGGTAGTTACATACCATTTTCTATGCTTCATAACTCAGGATCAGAACCTACAAAACAGTTTACAACTGAATTAAATCCAAGTTTAAATGCCAAAGCAGCTTCCAGTGCATGTTTACTGCTCTGTCCATGTGAACATACTCAACCTACATACAGACTCTGGCTGATCAGAGAGGGGGCGGGGCTAATGATGTCACTGATCCAGATACTGGGTTCAGAATACAGTCTGAATACAGACTTTGGTGCTTCTTTATCTCGCTGTATTCTGTATCTTGTCGTGAAACACACTTGTAAATTGAACTTCTCAACTGTAGGGGGAGCTCAGGAGCACGAAAAAACAATTCATGATAATGAATTATCATGGAGATGAGACGGAGATGAGACCGACCACGGCATAGTATCTATGTCTTTAAGGCGAGATCTTGAGACGGTAGCAGGAAGTGGACGAGCGTCATCCTGTTGGAATAGAGCACCGGAGTGTGTGTTCAGAAAAGGTAGAACCACTGGTTGCAGAACCTCATTAACTCAATGTTTGGCTCTCAAAGTGTCTGTAACAAAGACCAGAGGTGATCTGGCATTGTGCAAAATTGCACCCACACCATGACCATGACTTCTGCACATGATGCGTGACAACAAACCGATGATCTTGGCGTTGACCACCCATGTTTATGTTCCTTCTGGTTCTCTCACTTTAGTTCACCTGTTATAGTCAGATCTGCCGGAGTCACTGGCCACACTCTAATAATGTTTACATTCTCAGTTCTCCATAAATCTAAACATCAAGCTAATTACATCTCTGTACCTTTTCCGAACTAATGATGACCTTGATGAAATGCTAACCTTGAGCTCCTCTGCACCATCTGAGAAGGACCCTGATCTCTCCTGCAACAAATTCACATGGGCGTCCTACCTTCTGGCTACTGGACCTGGACTAGTTTCCCATCCTACCCTGGACTAGTTGCCCCTCCTGCCATCAGCAACTAACAGTGAACAGTGAACTAACATCACACCAGTACAGCAGAGTATTAGAATGGACGTGTGGGGGTCCCCTAAATAACTGTGTATAAGTAGTTGGAGCAAAGGGGGTGGGTTCCCACCTTGTGAGCCTGGTTCCTCCCAAGGCTTCTTCCTCCAGCTTGGAGTTTTTCTCACAAGGGGGGGTCCATTTCTCTACAGGAGGTCCATTTCGTATCCCCTGTTCCTGTGTAAACCTTTTTTTATTTTTTGATTTCTGTAAAGCTGCTCTGTGACAGCATCAGTTGTGAAGAGCGCTATATGAATATATTTTGATTTGATTTGATAATAAACTGCAGAGTGTTAATGAGAATATACAATAACTGCAATATTCAGTAAAACTAAGAACAGCTGAGTGTAACTCACCACTTGTAACACCGGAGGGCACTGAAGCTCCCACAGACAGGAAAAACATTCCTGGGAGACTCCTGGGGATTCCAATCAGTTCATTTACGATCTGAAATTGGTGATGTTCCAGGTTTGCATGGAAAATCAGCCAGGATATGTGGAAAGTACAGGATATATATTAATATATATGGAGAAACATATAGTGGCTTAAGTTCATAATGCAATGCTGGACCTCCAAGAAGAACCACACAGAGGAGGAGATGGAGGGCATCAAGACCTTCTTCTGACCAGTGCTGCATACTTTATTTATCATAAAGATTCTGTAAATATTAAGAGAATTTACACTTTTGTATCATCATTTGAATCACTCTTTGAGGACATATCTAATTGTTTCCAGGACAGGAGCATTGCAGTGAGGATTTGATTGCATTCCATTGGATTTGATTTTGCAGTGAGGATTTGATTGCAAGAAGAGCGTTAGTGAGGTCAGGTCGTTGGATGATCACCATCTCACCTCAACCCCAACTCCCCAACTCATCCCAAAGGTACAAGGTTGAGTTCCATCATTCCAGAGAACATAGTTCCACTGCTCCACACCTCCAGTCAACACCTCACATTAGGCATGCTGCTCCAGAGAGTCCTGTTCAACTGGGAGTACTTTTCTTGGCAGCTCTTGTGGCCCCATGCAGTGGTCAGTACCTACCAAATGTGCTCCAAGGAAGGACAAGGAGTGAGACAGGCTCACTGATGCATGTGAGAAGCTGATCCTACAGAAGAGCTACAATAGGTGAAAAGGTTCATGCTGGATATGGTAAAAATTCCAATTGAGCTTCTGAGTCCAATGAGGCCCCACGTCACCAATTACAGGATCTGCCAGATACCACAGGACACTTTCAGAGGTTGGGTAGAGGGATCTGAGTAGCTCGCAGTCCGAGGATCACAGGATCGGATCGGAACCCAGATGTTTGCTATCAGCAACCCCAGACTGAGAGAACAAAACCAATGATGCTCTCTCTTGGTGGTTAGCTGACGCTCTCTGCCCACATCACTGCCAGTGTGATGCTGGTGGGCACAAGCCGTTGTATCAACTGGGGACCTGTCTCTTTCCTGCGATCACATTGGCTGGCAGTTCTCTTCACCTGACTCCACATGTATCTGAGGGTACTAATGGGGTTGGACAACTGGCATTTACAAACTGGGGGCGAAATTGTAGAGTCAGGTCGGAGCTGTTTTGGTGGCACGAGGCACAATATTAGGCAGGTGGTTTTAATGATATGGATGGCTTGCATGTACATTGGCACTAATTTGATTGAAAAAGTTCTAGTTGAACTGATTATGTCCAATAATAAATGCCCCACCTGTTTGAAGGGAGCTTTATTTCTAACGGTCAGTCTAATTAACAGCCATGAAAAATGAACCAATAACACTATATGCTGACCCCTCCATCTCTCTTCCCGTCTTTATCCCTCTCTCCATCTCTCACTCTCTCTCTCTCTCTCTCTTGTGGGTGGAATGAAGGGGGTGCTCTGTTACACACTGCTTCCTGACAGCAGCGCAGAGAGAAATTTTTCACAGAAAATGATCTGCAGTGCAGACCGCAGGAAGAAGGGCTGCTTTAATTGGGCCGACATGCCATAAGGGCTCACACTTAATCATGGCTAAAGAAAGAAAGGGGGAGGACCGCGAGGAAACCGCGGTCGTTTGGGAAATAGTCTTAAGTCAGTGAAGAATGTGGCTTGTTCCTCGCTTGACTTTAGGATGCTTTCAAGTCATGGCTAATTGCGGTGTGAGTTTTGCGGGAAGATAATTGGTTCTCCCTCAGTGATACGGTCAGCGCTGGAACCTTTTTGAAGTAGCCTATCCGCTAATGGAGGGGAGCTCGACTGTGGCCCTGGAGGGCCCGAGTCTTGCGCAATTTGGTGATTTCTTTGCTTTAACAGAACGACTAAACTTGGTAATTAACGAGGAGCTGAAATGAGAGGGTTAAAGCAGGGAAATCACCACAATGTGCTGGACTCTAATATGCTCTAATATCTTCTGTGAAAGGGGTCATTTCACACTTTTGAGAACAAAAAACACTGTCTATACTGTAAATACTCTGAACATTCCAGCTCCACTGCTCCAACATTCTGTTTATAATAACACCAGGACATTCCATCTCCACCTCTCCACCACACTGTTTATAACATCTCCAGGACAGTCCAGCTCCACTTCTCCACCACACTGTTTATAAAATCTCCAGGACAGTCCAGCTCCACCTCTCCACCATACTGTTTATAACATCACCAGGACAGTCCAGCCTCACCTCTCCACCACACTGTTTATAACATCTCCTGGACAGTCCAGCTCCACTTCTCCACCACACTGTTTATAACATCTCCTGGACAGTCCAGCCTCACCTCTCCACCATACTGTTTATAACAACATAAATATTTGTATTTGGACGTCACATATCATCAACCAGATATTGATCATTGGCCTGTCAGATGATGATCATTGTACATCATCAAGATTCAGACATTGGTCAAATCTAAACACCTGTCTGATGATGATGATATGGTCTTGAAATCTTTGTGTCCCCGTACAGATGAACTGCTCTGGCGACTAGAGTGGAATTGTTGAGGCAGCATGTCAATATGAACCAGCCAGTTACAGCTCAGAGGGGTGGGATGGAAAGGAACGCCTCCTCCTCTGTCCTCACCAGAGTTTCTTTAATGAATGGTGCTGGGAGGGTGAAGTGTGTGGGTATTCGGCCTGGGACTCAGCTCTACAACTGAGTTATGGAGGTTTGCCCACTCACTTTATAGTAGCTTGTGAGTCATAGTGGTTACATGATGAACTGCGTGAATGAAACTGGTTTCTGGATAATAATGCTTTAGATTGATAAGAAGATCATAAGCATGGAGAGCGATGGACTCCAGATCCAGGCCAAGTGAATGAAAAGTCATGAACAAGAGAGTCATATAGGGAAGCCTGATAATCCTGTACCTAATCTAGTACCGGTATTTTATAGGGTACCATATATACCTAAAGAGAACATGTTCTTTGATTTATTGGATGTGAAAAGTCGCAACAGAACTGTAGTATAAATCTATAATTCTGTGCTTTCATCCTTAAACCTCTTTTTAATGGTTAAACTAGAACAGGATTCACACTGTTCTATACTTTATCTAGACTGTTATAGAATGGGGGCAGTGAGCACACAGGCCTGGAACGGTGGGCAGCTATATCTACAGGGCATTTCAGTCAATCCTGCCAGTTCATGGAATCAAACCAACAGCCTTGTGGTTAGGGAACCAGCCCTAACCACCAGGCCACAGCTGCCAATGGCTGCCAATATAGTTCTAGAACAAAGTTCTAGTATGTTCTCAGGCTCTCCCACATTTAGAGTGTTCAGAAATTGTTCTAGAATGTTTTACTTACATTTACACTATTCTTAATTGTTCTTCACATTCCCACTGTACTAAAATGTCAGTGTTCGTCAAAAAATCCCTTGCAGTATAAACCCTGTTCTACCCATTCAGTGTTCTAGAATGTGTGTTGCAATTCCCCTTATTCTATTGTTCTATTATCCTCTTATTGTTTATTGTTTACTGTTCTAGAGTGTTGAAAAAAGTTATGAATTCCTACTATTCTACAAGGTCACATTGTTCTAAAACGTTCTCCTTATTCAGTCTATTCACCCTATTTACACAGTTCTAAAATGCTCCATTGTCATTCACAATTAAAAACGTTTTCTATAGGCATGTTATTTTAGAATGTCGGTTCTCACTGTGCTGTCCTTTGTTTACACTTTTCAAGAATTTTCTCCTCCATTTAAACAGTGCTCTATTTTTATGGTTCTAGAGTGTTGTCCTTCATTAAAGCTGCTGTAGAATGTTCTTCCCATTTGCAAAGTTCAAACTGTTCTAGAATTTATTTCTTTTATGTTCTCACACAGTTCTAGAATGTCCTCATTTACACTGTTGTAGCATGTTCTACTCCTTTCACAGTGAATCATTTGGTTGATCTGTTGTTCTTCTTTAGTGAGTTGATGAGTTCGGTCAGAACTGCAGGATTAGAAATGGGAACCACTGGTACAAGTGACATTTCAGTGTGTGTGTGTGTGTGTGTGTGTGTGTGTGTGTGTTTTGTGTAGGACACTGCCGTCCCTTGCAGGTGACTCATTATCTGCTAGAAGTACGATGACCTCATTGGTGACCCGTGACACCCCCTCCATCTCTCCATCCAAAAAGACAGATGAGTCACCTCCTGCTGCCCCCCCCCCCCCGCCGTCTCTCCCCTGTCTACCGCCTCCCTCCTCCATAGAGCCGTGATTCATCAGCTCTCTCCACCACAACAGTCTCCAGGATAAACTCTGTCCATCTCCCGCTTCATGAGGCAGGACCCGTCCACACCGACGCAGTAGGTCAGGCCTGCTTTGTGTGATATTGCTCTTACGTAATGTCTCGTGGAGTCCTCACCTGACCTCCACTGACCGATATGACAGAAATGTCTGACTCTGAACTTCAGTTCTACCATGGTTCTAACTATAGCCATCGATTCATTTAGGGTTCTTTGTATTTTGGGAGTTCACACACAAACAGTTCCTTGGTTCCTCCATTATTGCTCTTTACCCTTCAGGACAGACAGGTAGAGACTGTAAGATGTAGATGGACATTCTGACCTGGAGTTGAACATGGAGACCTCAGCATGCTGCTTACTGCACTATGTAATTTTGCTGAAGCAGGCAGAAAAAAACATAATCAAGTGTCAAATCCTGTAATATTACTCCACTGCCTCTGTCCACATACTTCTTTCACTTTAGACCAGGGCTGGGAGTGATATCTGGATATGCTTAAATGGAGTTATATGATATGATATGATGATGTAATGTTAAAGTACCAGCATGTTTCTGTAACAGCAGAAATGCCCAATGCTGTATTTTTAAATAGTAACCTTTAATTAACCATAATCTGAAAAAGACTGTAGTCTGTAGAGTCTCGTCCCTGTGTTTCCACACAAATGACCCACTTATGCGATTTTTGTTATATATCGTACGATAAATACCCAAAAATCACTCTTCAAAACAATCCTGGAGGAGCTCTACCTCCAAGGCAGAACACATTCAATTGGTTCAGAAAATAACCATTTACAATAACCAGGAGGAACTTCATGTGTTTACTGTCAGTTACTGCAGAAAATGCTGCTTTAGAAGATGCGTCCACATATAAAGAGTCGCAGGTAGACATTTCCATAGCTCTGCGTACTGGTTATTCTAATTGGTTAATCCCTGAACCAGTGCCGGTTGTCTGCCTCAGAGGTAGAGCTGCCTTCAGAACCGTTTCAGGCAGTGACTTTGCACACAAACTACTCATAGTGAGTACACATGTGGCTAAAATTGTGGACGAACCAGCACGACAGCCGTATTCCTGTCCAAATCAGTCATCCGGTATAAAATTACATTACTCCTCTCGAGGTCATAGGTCACCTGCTCCTCCAAATTGGCTAAAGAGCATTTATTTGTTAAGTGTCTTAGAAAAACTCGGTTCTTTAAGGGTTCTTTTCTAAAGGTTAATATAGGTGTATATATAGAACCGTGGCAAGTTATTAGAATTCTGAAAATTTTAAATATTCTTCTTACCCGTTTAGGGTTCCTAAAGGCCGTGGTTCTATGTAGAACCATGACAGTTTAAATAACCATTTGAATGCTTATAGCACCAAAAGGGTTCCACCGAAAATCCTTACTGTATAGAATCTACAGATGTAAGACTATACAAGACTGCATTACTGCTTTACAACCCTTATCCAGAATGCATTCAGCTTTAAGTTGCACCCATTGTTGACACAGATGTGCAAACGCACACACAGCTTGTCTAAACTGTGTAGGGAAGCATTGCCAATAGAATAGAGCAAATAAACACGAACCTACAGCACTGGCACCATGCTTAATGCCAGATGTGGGCTAGATGGTATAAACACCCCCAGTATTGAGCTGTGGAGCAGTGGAACTGTGTCATACATGTTGCTGAATGCAATCAAATCCTTACAGCCATGCTCCAAGTCTTTTAGCTATTTTTTATAAACTGTAAACTATATTTCCGAAGATACAATGAATGAACAGGTGTCCCAATACCTTTGTCCATACAGTGCATTTAACAGCGTTGCCAAACCGATTAACGTGAACAAAGTCTCTACAAATCTGCACATTTGTTTTCCTTTCGGAGTCAATAAACACATTAGTATTTACTCATGACTTATGATTCCTTTGCTACCTTCACAGAATCCATAACAAGTTGAAAAGGTGCTCGTTTTAATGAGCCGCTCCTAATGTATGAAACAGTCTAACCTCTGGAACAACCTAGAACTCATTGATTTGAGCCCACTGTGCGAGGCAGACCTCACAGTATTGACTGACTTCAACATGCAGAGCGCTTTTCAACACCACAATCAATACTAATATCATTTGTTTATCTTCTTTCAATGTGCCTAATCTGCACAGTCCCACTGAAATAAACACCATTTGCACACTGAAATGATTTGAGTGGCACAAACTCTCCGGATTCTTAGTGCCGTCTCGTCAAATATCGTTAACGCAGTCGTTTCAGAGTTTCCCCAGGTCAAAGCCCATTTTCAGGGCTCCTGATGAGAGCAGCCATATGTCACGCTCCTGCTGTCCGAACGACCACACCCCCTTTCGGGTGAAAAGAGCCCAGTCCTATTGCTGTCACCAAACTGGAAATAGTAGTGTTACCATGTCTTAACCCTACTGTGTGGTTTTTACTCATCCAGCAAAGGTATGACAACGGTAAACTGTGACCTGGTCAGTCAATACATGAACATCTGTATCAAAACATTTCATCACAGATCCGTTAATATTTCTAACGTCAGCAGTTCAGTGGAAAGTTCAGGATGAACCTCATGGACACTTCCCTGGTGAGGTGTATAGGGCACGCCCCACCAGGAGAAGACCCAGAGGAAGACCCAGGACACGCTGGAGAGACTACTATCTTCTGGGTTCCCCCAGAGGAGCTGGACCAAGTGGCTGGGGAGAGGGAAGTCTGGGTCTGCCTGCTTAGGCTGCTGCCCCCGCGACCCGACCCCAGATAAGCGGTAGATGATGGACGGATGGATGGATGGAGCAGTTCTTATGTTGAAATCAGAGAACTGAATGCTGATGCTGCACTGAAAGAGTGGAACGTGGAACTTAGTTTAAAGCCATGAAAAACGGATTTCCCTGAAACACAACAGCTTTACCTGCCTGTTCCCTGAAATGGACAGAACTTTAATAATCTATTGTTCCTGTATCAGTTTAAAGGTTCTCAGGTTATGTGAACTTTTAAAAGACCTTTGGTATCACGCCTTTGTTTGCTCTTCCATTTCTAAAGAGTGCAGGCTGCTGTACCAGTACTCTCCCAGTGCCAGAGCAGCTGAGATACTGATGGTGTTATAAGGAGTCCGAGTCCGATATTGTCTTTTCCAGTTCCGCCGAGCCAAACAGAGCTTTTATTGATCTCCACCGGAAAGACTACAGCATCTCCGTAAAAGCCCTTCAGGAGCCGAGCCAAAGCGTGCATATGAATATCCTGAAGTGGCTGCCATGCAGAGAGCTTTTAAAGGCCTGTATTGTTCTCACTTTCCTTACTGATGCAGGAGTAAACAAACTCTCAGAGAGGAAGGGTACTGTGCCCTGGGAGAACCCTGGTGCCAGGGAGGTGGTGGGAGAGAACTTTAATGCTGATGGTCGCCACTTTATCTTCAAGGCTGCACCCATCAAGCAGAGCCGACTGCTGATGGTTTACCCGAACCACCCATCCATGTTCCACCTGTGGCGGTTCCCTGATTCTGCTCGTCGGCTTCTCTTCTTCTCCAGCTTTTCAGGGGTCTGATCAAGTGATAAGTGAGGTGTTGACCAGCCCTGACCAGCCCTGATTACAATCACAACAACCTAGTTCTTTAAAGCACTTTAAAGGGATGTTTGCAATGCAAAGAATAATGATTTTACTCTGTGAAACAGAGACATTTTAAAGGCATTTTAAGTTCAATAGATATACCATATGGACAAAAGTATTGGGACGCATGCTCCTTCTTCTTAAGGCAAGGGTATTAAAAAAGTAAACTATATCATATTCATTACCTGTGAAGTGAAGAATCTCAAAACATGTTGACTAAAGTACTAATTACTAAATATATGGCCGTTAAACTCTATTTAACTGAATTAAATTATCAACACTTTTTCACACCAGTCTTTTCGAGATGCACTAGTATATAGTGAAAGAACCACTGGAACCCTTATGTGGTTCTTGGCCTTCTTGGTTCTTCACATTGGTAGAAAACCTTTTTGTGGACTGTTCTTTATAGAACCTTTTGAAAATGTTTTATAAAGTTCCCAAAAGGGTTCAGTCAAATTCAAAGACCCCCATTTACAGCACTTTGTGACAGCATCTGTTATATTTAAAAATATCCCAAAAGTGGAAAAGATAAAGATAAAGGTACAATCCTTTAGTAGTCCTGCAGTGGGGAAATTCACAATACTAGACTATTTAAAGTTCAATTACTAATTACTAAATTACTAACAGACATTATCAGAATGAAAACAAAAATAAAGCTTCAAATATTTCACTTTAAATGTAATGAATATAAAATATATGACCGTTTCACTTTTTGAGGCAGTAGTTTATAGAATCTCAAAGAACCACTGGGATGCTTAAGTGGTTCTAGGTCTGGTTAAGGGGTTCTTCACATTGGTGGACATATTTTATAGAACAGCACATCCCCACATTTATAATACTATGAAGATGATTTTTGACCATTATTGCTTCAGCATCTGAATGACTGCAGTGACAAGCTGTTGACTAAAACAAATATTCAAAATGAATTTAGTAATACAACAACGATGACACCTTCAACGTCAGGGAACATCACTTATTACAGTTTACCGCAATGTTAGAACGACAAAAAAAAAAAACACTCAAGCAAATCAGTCATTAAAATTAAAACTGTAATTCTCCTTTGTTTAAAAATGATGGCACCACAAAGTATTCTTTGGGTTATACCGTAGGAGAATTATTTTTGGGTGCATAAATAATGAACCTTGTTTTTCAGAAATGGTTCTTCTATGGCAGGGGGTCTCAAACCGGGTTAGAACCAGGCCGGTGGGGCTGCAGGTTCATTCCAACCAATCTGAAGCTCATGTGATTCATGGTTGAAGATTGGCTGATTGATTGAGTCAGGTGTTGCTGCTGGTTGTTTAGAAGGAAAATCTAGAATGAAGACCATTTCTGACCTGGTTTGAGGCCCCTATTCTATGGCCTCACTTAACGAACCATTATTTTTAAGAGATTTGATGTTGGATGAGGAACCCCAGCAATGCTTATACAAGTGCTTCTCAATCGTGGTCCTACCCACCTGCCCTGCACTTTGCAGTGCTTTCCCTGCTCTCAACACTCCTGATCCAACTAATCTGTGCATGAACAAGCCTTCAGAGTTGCAGAGATTAAGGCAGGGAATCCACTGAAATGTGCAGAGCAGGCATGCCTCCAGGACCAGGTTGGAGAAATATCAGTAACTGTCAATGCAGCACAATTCGTTACAGTATTGAAGAAAAACAAGACACGGTCATTTGTATAGAAATATTTATTGCAGAGGAGGTATTTTATGTACATGCTATCACAATATAACACCATATAAATCTACCAAATCTCCAGTAAGTGTATGCTAGTAGCTTGTCATAGAGCATTTATTATAACAACCACAAAGTACAGTGGGTTAAGTACAGTTTTACTCACTATACAACTTGTAACAGTCCATAAAAGACCAAAGGTTACTCTTTTTTTAAGTTCTATCAAGGGCAGTGTAACATCAGTCCTACTAATTTCATCTTATCATGCAGAAGCCACGAGAGCGATAGTTAAGACATTACAGCATTAAGTGGTAGTAGTAGTAGTACTGTTTCCCCGAAAAAGGTGACGATGGAGGGTCACACACGGGGGCCAAGTTAACGTAACCAAACGAAGTAACAAATTGCACCTCAGGGGAAAAAAAATGGAGGATGAAGGAAAGAGAGAAATGATAAACTCAACGTTGCACCAAGACGAGGATGGATGTAGGTTACCAGTGACGACGAGGTCACACGAGTGGAGCGTTCACGCCATACGACACAAACTGTTCAAACTGAAGAGCTGTAGACTGGTGGACAGACTCGGGGGAAGCTAGGTAGATGCACTACGAGAACAACGACCATTCCCAGAAACATTCTCTATGTGACAATGATGGCAAGATTTCACACGTCCATCTAGCAATACACTAAGAACAGCTATAACCACACTGACAGAGGTTCTGTTCTGTTAATAGAATGGAAGGACTCATATATGAGACAAGAGAACGGGGCAGGCTGCTTCATTTTTTCCTCTTTTGAAAGGTTTTTCTTCTTTTTTTCAACTCTTTGTTAAGCTCTCAAATGAGCCAGGAACATATAGAACCAATATAGAGGACAGATAATGTTCTACGTTCATAAATATAGAAGGGATATAAAAACTCTTACAATAAGTCTGAGGGGAAGAGACATCTTTTTTTAACAGGCTACACGTCAGCAGCCATTAATGCACTAGCTCGTACACATACACAGGTCGATACTACCCACCCCATGTTTCAAACGTGACCCCGCCCACCACTAGGGGGGTCACCTGTGGAGATGGGAGTAAGATTTACGGTTATTCTTTCATGGAGTGTTTGAGAAATATAGTGTCTGTAGGTTCTTTTTCTACTTCTTTGGTACATAAAGGATATATATACACGGTGGAGTCGTTGAGGATAACCGTCAACGACATCAGACATTTCTCTTTCTTGTTCGTCCACTGTATCACATCGGCCGAAGACACGTAAGAACGTCCACGGTAATCTGAGGAATGTGCCATTTCGTCCTGGCCCCCGACATTAACAACAAACACTTCGAGTGTCATTAATACTAGGCATCCTGTTGTAAAACAGTTCATGCCAAATATGTGATGAGAATTTTACATTACTCAATTCTGCCACCTTGACGAAATGTAGCTAAGCATTCCAGCAGTCGTTGTGACAAGTGATTTGTATTCACATTAAAGGTCGCAAAAAAGTGATCAGGCATATGTGGAGCATGACCTGGTTCAGAGATTCGTGGGTTTTCTGAAGACAACGCTACAGATACAGTGGCTGCGAAAGGTTAAACATACTGAATAGGTAACTATCGTGTTTCTCGTAAGGTGGATGAAGGTGCTGAAAGGGTACTTTGCGGTGTACCATAGTAGGACTATTTTTGTTTTTCATAAAGACCCTTTTTGTGAAAGAGAGATGTGTGGAGAACCTTTTAAAGGTTTAAAGAGGTGGGCGCACCAGTTTACAGGTTCTTTATACTCACAACTGATGATTTAAATAATGATTGTTTTATGGAACCAAACAAGGTTACTCCTATGGCATTGCTTAAAGAACCATTAGTAACACTCCACCTCATCTATTTAACATGGTGGTGGGGTATTCGACAATCTGCAGGGAGATTTTTCCCAACGTCTTTGCAAGATCCAAAGCATACAACCTAATCTGTTAAACGTGGTGGTGGCGGTGACATTTGCACAGTACTGTACGATAACACATGCTGCCTTCATGACCAAGTGGGAACTGGGAAGTTTCCGACCTCCAAGTAAGAAAAGTTCATCTAAACATCCTTTAAACCTGGCATATAATATGACAACCCCCCCGGGATACATTCATCCTCAGTGGTCAGGACCCCACAGGACCACCAGAGCAGCTATTATGTGGGTGGTGGGTCATTCACAGCACTGCAGTCACACTGACATGGTGGTGGTGGTGGTGGTGTTGCGCTGATGTGAGTGGATCAGAAACAGCAGTACTGCTGGAGTGTTTAAACACCTGTGAACAGTCCACCAGAAATACCCAGCCAACAGCGTCCTGTGAGCAATGATGAAGGACTGGAGGACAACCAATACTGTGCAGACACAGATGAGCTTTTGTCTCGGACTTTACATCTACCAGGTGTCTAATGAAGTGGACACATCGTTTAAACACTCCAGCAGCACTGCTGTGTCTGATCTACAGCACATTTTTAACGCTTCCTGCATGAGGAGAGTCTGACCATATATGAGACCATATGTGACTCACGTCCAGGGTTACAAGGCTACGAAGAAGGGTTGAGAAACTCGTCTTCTGCCTCTTATTTTGTCAGATTTGTGTCCATCATCTGCCTCTCGGCGGTAATTGGTGGGTTTGTGTGTCAGTCAAAGTTTTGTCACCAATCAGAGAGGACAACTCCTACTCTCCAGAGGAGAACTTACCCAGATGTTCACACAGTGTTCTGGGTCACATGAGGACACATTACAGAGAGAGCAGAGACAGTTCTGGACATTTTGATATAAAACGTGGATTTGATGTTACATATAAGCGCCTTTGAAGGCAAATTTAAGAAGATTGAGAAAAAGAGGGTTAATGTTGGCATATTTTTAGTTTGTAAGTTCATGAATTGGTTCATTGTTCAAGTGACTTAATCGGATTTACCTGTGATATAGGACATCTCGAGTTCCCAGCTCCCAGTTGTAATAAACACAGCAATAAACACATTTGTACATTTTAATCGGTCTTAAAAAACATGGTTTGAATCTTACTTCTGCTCCATACTCCGACTCACTCTCAGCGCTCTCAGGACGGGGCAAATTCTGTGCTTTTTCCAGTACAACCTAGGACTGATACAACACTCTTCAATTAGGCACAATCAGTAATACATACCCAGCACATTCGGAAGCATTGAAAGGACGTTTAGACATTACGGATCATTTCGCCGAGTTTAAGCCTACATTAGGTGGCGGATGTGCATGTGCATGGTCGGTGTGACAATGACTAGAAATAAACAAATCGAAATAGTTTGATGAACATGAACGAAGGGACAGCATGTCTTCCATATACATACCTCTGTTTGTCCTTGAATATACAAGTTACTAAAGTGCTACAGGCTAAATTTTCCCCACAAACAACCACATGAATCGGGCACACGACAGAACTGTAGGGAGATTCCATCACACGTTTGGGTTCAGATGACACCTTTATATATGACCTCTGTCTTTGGCAATTTCGTCATGTCGCTTCCAACCCAGTTTGGAATTAAAACACCACAGATCATGCTTATCCTAAAACAATTCATGCATGCTCCATCTGAGTTGATCAAATTACATAGATGCGTTCAAGCCTCTCCTATTTCTGCAGGAACTTTGTAATTGTTCAATCTCATATGACCGACACAGTCGAGAAGACCATGCTACAGATGCAGATATAATGGAGTTAAGAAAATTCAAATGGTTAATAAATGGGGATACAAGTGATGAGTATAGGCAGGTTTTTCTACATTGCACATAAAGAGTTGCATAATTGTCAGACTACTGTTTGTATTTAAAGTTTCAACAAGTATCGTGTAAGAATCTGGAATGCTTGATGATTCATTGCATTTTTGTTTTTTCGTTTTTTGTTGTTTTTTTTGTTTGTTTGTTTTTTTCAAAAAGCACAAAGGAAATTTTTTTTTATTGGAAAGAAAGGCAGCTTGTGCAACTTGATTTTATTCCCCCAAGTCACCATAAACTATATCTAGAGTTTGTCTTTCAGGGATTTAGAAGATGACACAATGCACATACAATGAGAACTACATTTTCAGTGGTCCAGATAGGTCAAGTGTCATGCCTTTTTTGTTGATGATGTTTGCTCATCGAAGTCCCAGGGGCAGACATCTGCCGTTTTGGCACCACCTCCACCACCACCACCACCACCACCAACCCCTTTGGAATTCACATTTTTCTGTTTTGCTATGGAGGAACCAGTACTTCTGTTCACTTCTTTAGTTGGTGCTGCATCCTCAAAATCCCACGGACATACATCAGCTTGCTTGCTTTTCCCTATTGCAGCATTTGGACTTCTTTGTTTTTCCACTGCAGCTGCAGCCTGACCACTGTCCACATCCCAGGGACAGACCTCGGCCAGTTTAGCTTGGCTCAGAGGTCTTTCTGGTTTTTTACCCGAAATAGGCTTGTCCTTGTCTTTGGACCTTGCTTTGCTTTTTTCGTCATCTGTAGCCACCAGCTTCTCATTCTCCTTCTGGAATGTTCTCAGCGTGGTAGTACCCTTCTTCACACCTGGGCTCTCTTTCGTTTTAGAAACCTGAGAGGGGCTGGGCGTCTTGTCAGAGGTTGGGCTTATTGATTCGTAATCCCATGGACAGACTTCTTCCTTGTAAGGTAGCTTTAGTGAGCTGCCTGAAGGCTTGGATTGTTCAAGGGCAACATCTTTTGCTTTACCCTCAATGGGGGTGCTACCCTTCCCTTTCACTTCTGTCACAGAGATACCTGTTTTGCCTTTCACTTCAACAGACATGCTTTTGGGCCTGCCACGATCAGAGGAGCAGGCTGAGTCTACTGATTTGTTCGGCATTTCCTCAAAGTCCCATGGACAGATGTCTGCTCTTTGAGTCTTGCTGCTGTTTCCAGAAGTGAATGTTTGGGACTTGGCCTGTTGACTGTTGGAACTGGCCTTTGAGCTATCTGTCTGCCCCTGGCTTTCATTATTACCTTCCTCCCATGGGCAAATATCAGCTTTGTCCACTGCTTTCTGGTTGGGCCGCCGGGTCACAGAGGGTGACTGGTCTGTGCCCTTCTGTTTCTGTTGTTTAACTGCCTTCGTGCTGCTTCCATGGATTGTCGTTGTCTCATCTGGAGCGATGGACACATGTTTTTGGACCTTGTTCTCTGAGGGAGTGGGCAAATCCTCCACTTCCCAGGGACACACTTCGGAAATATCAAAAGTGTCTTTTCCCTTTGCTATCTCAGAGCAGATGGACGGTTGGCTCCCACTAACCTGATGCTTCATTATTCCAGCTTTGGCAGCTGTTTGCTTGTACTCTACAGACTGACTGAGGATCATCTTCATATAGCCCTCCTTTTCCTCATTCTCAACAGGGGTTTTAGCCTCTTTGCTCTTTTGTTGTACTTTCTTGCTGGAATCCTCTACACTCTGTGTTTTCCCGGTCAAGCCCAATGTCTTCTCTTTGGCACTAGCAATGACACTGAGGGACTTTTGTAACATGGATGTTCTTGGATGCAGAGGTTTCTTGTCAGCCGTCAAATTGTGGGCACTGGCTGACTTACACACCAAAGGAACTGACTCAGTCGATTCGCTGGCCGCGTCAATCTTATCTGATGACTTTTTCTTTACCAGCTTCTTTCCCATCAATGTTTCAAGAAGAGATGCCTCTGTGGTAGACACTTCCATCTTGTCGGTCGCTGAGCTGCTAGAGTCCTCGCTCTGGTCTCGGACGTGGTCGTAGCTGCTGTGAGACTTCTTCAGGGAGAAGACTTTGCTCTTCAGGGACTCTTCCTTGGCAGGTTTTGCTGAATGCGACGGGTCAAAAGGATTCTTCCTCAGGGCACAGATGCTGTTGCGGTTACTCCCGTGGTCACCCAACTCTTTGTCCTCACGACTATGCTGCCGACCCATGGTTTCTGGGATCTCAGTGATACGTCTCATGAGGGAACGTCCCAGACCTTTCTTCGAGCTGCGTTTCTTCTGCAAGTGTGGATTGTTGGCCAGCATCTTTTTCCTTTTATAGATCTCCAGCTGGGAATAGAGCTTCTTTAGCTCCTCCTGTGAATAATGATGAGAATAATAAAAAACAGAAAAAAAAACAATTCATCAGCAACAGATGTCCTAGATCTAAAAGTGCAGAAGGATCGAGAATGGAGTCACAGAAAAGCAGACGTTCTATTGCACAGAAAACATGCAGCACGAGTTATTGCACGCAACTACAGACAGCGTCGCAAAGACGGTTGAACATTATGACATGCTCTTGGACAGTGACTAGAAACAGGACAGTCTGGGACAGTATCGAATAGAGACACTTGGTGCGTTCTCTTGTTAGGTCTGAAACAGCCTCTGAAGAATTGCAATAAATTTCGAATGAACTCATCACTGTCTATTCTACAAATATGAAACCCCGTCTAACCCTCTAACCCTCAAATTTGTCCTTGCTACTGGCATTGTTTCACGTCTTTGGAGAGAGACTTCTTCAGCTCTAACAAAGAAACAAAAACCTCTGCTCACGTTGGTACGTTTTTCCCAAAGACTGTCGCAAGACCTTACGCCACAGCCATTAATAGAACTGAGCTGGCCCATTTCGTCTGGTGTCTGCAATAAAAACACTGCCATGGCTCAGTATTTTTGTCAATCATTTAGGACAAGGAGATTATGAACATGTGTATTTACAGGAAATGGGAAAGGCAGAGAGAAAGAGGGGAATGAAACAAGGGAATACTGACCCGGATGTCCTCTGGGTCCAGACTGTGCTCACTCCATGCGGAGGTGATACTGCTGTTCAGGTATGACCCAGAACGGCCCATGTCCAACTCATCCTCATATGCCTCTGTCGCAATGTCATCTCTCAGGTGTGTCCCCGCAAACAGGAACTGAAGGACAGACATGAGAATTTGAGAAGCTCCAAACATCTAGGTCTACCATTCATTTTGTTAGGAAAGTCAAACTCCCATCAACTGGCTACTTTATGAGATCCAGTGACCATTATATAGGTCAACTTTTGATAGAAATGGCCCAAAAAGATCATGGAGATTTCTCCATGAATATTTCTTAGTATCTTAAATATTGGAATAATGGTAATTTGCTTAAGACCATGAAAATTTTTAATTATTTAATAGATTTTTATATTTCACATAGTATATCAACATTTTTTAACTGCTGAGAATAATTTTTTTTTTAATAATTATTCAGAGCCCATTGCAGTTTCAAAGGATTAGATTGGTTTGGAAATGATTTGATGGTACAGACCTTAAAATATTTTTATCGTCCAAATTCATATATGCTAAATATATTTAACACGTATTTTCAAAATATATTTAATACTGTAAATACATTTTGGCCAAACGATCTTTTATAAATATATTTTTGAATGTATATTTTTAATTACACTGATATCACAGTAACACACGCTATATAACAATTTAATAATATGTTTTCCAAACTTGAAATGAAATTGTTCTAGGAGGGTCCAGATAGCTTGTCGTATTGAGGAACGTCTGACTTACCTTTGGAATGAGTAAGAGCCCTAGAGTCACGGTCACTGTTAAGTGTGTATGAGTGAAGAACAGCATCAGCATCCAGTCAGGGTGCAACTCTTCAATGAGAGTGAATCTGCAAATATATGGACAAAAAAAACAGCATCTGTTCATCACCCGAGTGAAGATTTTATATATTGGCCTTATTTTACACTCATGGTTCTCAGCAGGTTCTGAATCCTCGTTCCGAGCGCTGTCTCACTCTGATCCAAATAACGGTTTACAGGGTCATTAATTCAGAGAAGCCAATGAGTCACAGCTTCTGTCAGCAATGCAGCACAAAAAAGCTGTACATTTACTGTCTGTACAAAAAATGACTCTGATCGAACGCCTGACATGAGCTGATCTCAGCGCATAGCTGGAATGTTTTATTGGCACATGTCAGTCGTGCAAAAACCTTGTATTTTCTTGGTAAAGTGGCAGTTTTGTTTGTAAATTGAAGCACATTTTCCTGATGAAAGGACCAAAAGAAATACTCTCCTTAAAGTTATCCTGACCAAGCGTGGTCATCTTTTGGAGCTCCTGAAGACACTGAGAGAGTAATGCTGCATTCCGGTGTTGTCAGAAACTGGCTAATGCTATTTGTACCCTTATATATTGCAAACAAACAGCCAACGACTTCATATTTATAAGTGGGAAACTGTGGATTCTAGTTGGTACATCAGTTTCTGTGATGTATCGTGGGACTTTTGACCTTTTCCACGTTTTTAAATTCAGGTTTTAATCATATTTAATCTTATTTAATCAGCTAAGTGCTGACTAATATCAATGCATCATACTCATTTATTATATCTCAATGCTTAGTGGGCAGATTTTCTGACAAGCAGCCAAACAGAGTTTGTATTTACTGGTCACTAGTCTCTCATATGTATATATGCAACCTTCTGACGAGCCCTCGAACAGGACCACACTAAAGGAAGCTCGTACAGAAGGGCCACAACCTGTTTACACATAACTGCTATTCTCTGACTGGGCAACAAGCCATGCTACATTAATAAGAGTCCTTGGCTAAGGCTTCTAACTATGCACTCTCCTAATAAACCCGGCCCCTAATGCTGGAGGGGTTGACGGAGAGCCCTGATTATTGCAGCCCTGTCACCTTTAAGTGTGACTCAGTGGCCACCTCCCGCCTCCCGCTGTGTTCTGGGTGCAGTAGCAGTGAATGATACGGGTGCTGCGGTTAATGGATGAGGAACAGCATTGAGAAGACACTAAAGCTCTCCAGCGCTGCAGACAGTTAGAGAGACGGAAACAGGATATAGTGTGTTTATATTAAGCGCTTGTGAATTTATGTGCTGTCTGCCTTGCCCCCGAGTGTATTTCATTCCTCCTGTCCTTCCCAATATTTATTCCTACTGTGCCGACACACAGCTCCATTTGTCGGGAGAGCACCTGGAATTGGGGTGGTACATACCGGAGCTATTCTGTACTCTCTCTATGCTGCCAATTATTTTCAAATTTCCATAATTTTGCATTTCTTAGCCTTCTCTCTATTCATTTGACTGGGGTGGGGGGGTCCCGGGTGGGGGTCGGGTGGGTGGGGTTCCCCCTCCTGTCTTTTCTATTCCCCTGTTTATATTCTGGGGTGTCTGGGTGGGTACGTTTGTTGGTAGTTGGTTGTAGCCGTGTTCATGGTCTGGAGGTCGTTCTGCGACCCTGTCCGGTTTAAGAAAGCAGGTCCACGGATCTTTTAAAATGTATAAATAATATAAAATAATGATATCTGTAGATCATCCTCAAAAACACAACTGCAGCAAGAAGGAATCAACCAAGTGCATTGCATGACTACAGTCATGACTACAATACTGTCATGGAGCCACTCAGAATGGCATTGGGTCACCGTCAGTGATGAGTCTCCCTTTGTTCTTGGTGGTGTTGACCTACATCGACTGTGTGTCAAAGGCACCATGGTCAGAGCCAAGATCAACAGTGTGTCGTCACACGTTACACCTCCAGAAAGTCTGGTGTCATCATGTGTGGTGTAGTTCTGTACGATGCCAAATCACCTTTGGTCTTTATTACTGGCACTTTAACAGACCCACGTTACGTTAATGAGGTCCTGCAACCAGTGTTTCTACCTTTTCTGAACACACTGCTCTATTCCAACAGGATGACGCTCGTCCACACACTGCTGCCGTCTCAAGATCTTGTCTTGAAGACACAGATACTACGCCGTGGTCAGTCTCATCTCCAGATCTATCCCTGATTGAAAATGTGTGGATGCTATTGGACGCTCTATCAACACTCCACCCCTACCACACCATCTGCAGAACTGAGTGAGAACATTCAAGCTGCATGGGATGGATCATCACAGGACACCATTTGGAACGTCTACAACTCCATGCAGAGACGTCTGGCAGGTTGCGTTAAACCCGACGCCGTACTGAGAGACACCACGTCTGTATGAGTCGATCAATGAGTCTACACCGCTACTGTGTATTTTAAAATCTGTGCTTGAATGAGGCACAGCTCTCCAATAGATTGTCTGTGATAAAGGTGTAGAGTACCGTTCCGATGAATGTCCCCTTTCTGTTAGATGGAACATTAGTGCATTCTGCTGCATCACACTGAAGATCCACCTTCAGTAATACTGCAGGATATGAGATGAGACACTTTATACTGACATTTTTCCAAGCGTTGTTTGGTCTCCAGTTGGCTGTGCTCAGGATTTACCAGATGATTTTGAATCTGTAATTGGTGCCGTAGGATGAATCAGGTGGGACTGAATCAGAATATTCTCAGACTGCATCCAAATGTGGGCTGAAACCTCTGATGTGTGCTGAGAGCTTCTGAGGCGAAAGGCTCAGGGGTGACCTTACATCTCCCTTTACCAACCTCCGTTACTATGAACACTAGACGAACATGCCACTTCCATCACATCACACAGAGCACAAGCAGAATATTTAAGAATGTTTAGACTTGCTGTACACGGCTGCTGTCTTTCTGATTCCGTCTGGACTCTAAGGCAGGAATAACTCCATAAAATCCAGAAGAATGCCCGGAGGTAGGGCCGCTGTAGTGCATTAATTACATTTAATGATCAAGGGACATGTATGCTCTCAGCTTACTCTATCCCACGGTTTCATTACGGACTGAAATTTAGGGATGGTTAATTATTGTGGATAGAGCGTAGAGGAAAAGTGCGGAGCGAGCCAGAGGTTCAGAGAGACACGTGACCAGGGCTTTGAAGTGTGCTTCTCTTTATCTTTAGTTAGAGTTCAAACCAAGTTCCTGTCTGACGGAGCTCTTTTCTGACTGCAGCATGTCCCTGCAGGCTCCACAGTCCTGCTCTGCTACACATGCTGAACCAAACCTCTGGATTAAAAATGCCTTCCTCCACATTACACTACGCTACGGGCAGGAATTATTATGTTACAGCTTGGAAGTTATTCAGCAGAGCCTAACAAGCCCCACACTCTATGTTTTCATCCAAACAATATTTTCATTTCTTATATCCCATCAGTGATACCATGCATGGCGTCCACTGAGAAACACCATAACAACCACCTAGCAATCATTTAACAATGTTAAACACAAACCACATGCGGTACCATGCCAACTATTTATCAACACTACAGCAACCACCTAGCAATCACTTAACAAGCAACCGAAAGCGATACCATGGCAACCACTTATCGAACACCACTGCAACCACATAGCAACCACGTAGCAATAGCAGTTTCAACTTTGTGATCAAACAATCCACCTTTTTTTAAATACTGCTGATATCACGCTTGCGTATGGTCTTTGCATACTAACAGCTAACTTTATCTTCATGATGTACACCATATGGACAAAAGTATTGGGACTTGAATGCATTATGTTCCTCAGCACTCAGCCAACTGTAACTGAAGGCCATCGTGCCTAATGCCAGGTGTCAAATAAAGGGGTATAAAGCCCCCAGCCCTGGACCTGTGTCTTCTGGAGTGATGGAGTTCCATCATTGGGATGAATTGGAGTGGCAGAACTGATCAATGCTGAACTTGAGCTCTTCTGCTCCATCTGAGAAGGACCCAGTGCTCCCCGGCCACCACTTCACATTGGCTGCCCACCTTCGGGCCACTGGACCTGGAGAAGGTTCCCACCCTGCCCTGGACTAGTTGCCCACCTGCATCACCAATTATATAGAAATTTACACAACTGTAATTATCTGCTACTGTTACATTTACGTCCACCAGAGAACTAACATTACATCAGTACACCAGAGTATTAGAACAGACACGTGGGGGTCCAGTGCTACTCTGTGGGGGTCCTGTACTACTTTTACCTTTGTCTCAGCAGGGGGTTTATATGATTCATGTGATGTTTACCTTCTAACTGTTGATGTCTGTAAAGCTGCTCTGTGATCTAAACTGATTTATCAATTGATTGATCATCCAACCATAATATCTGACCTCACTGATACTCTTCTGAGGCTGAATACAACCAAATCCTCACAGAAATGTTCCCAAATCTAGTGTAAAGGCTTTCCAGAAGAGCAGGAGACGTTCCAGTGAGAGCCATGTCCACCACTGGTGTTTGTGTGAAGACTGATAGAATGACAGAGAAGTGAAGGAACAGATAGATAAAGGAATGGGATGGAATTTGAGGAATGGCAGATGAAGGCTGACAGGAATTTGAGGGAGTCCCTGGTGACAGCCACTCACTGTCTCACTGACGTGTTCCCTTTACTGTGTGGACCATCATCTCCAGCTGTGGTGGAGGACTGCAGGATGGCAGCTCTTTCCAGTTGAAAGCATGGTGTAGTCTTATACTAGTTCTCACTCGTCGCTCCCTGAAACATCACGGCTTTGTTGTCAAAAGTATCAGAACATCTGCTCAATCACTGTTCCAAAAGAGTTTATCCTGCTTTTACTGGTGTAACCATTAGAACGTTAGACCCAAGATGCTCTACTACACTTTGGAACATTGCTGGGAGCAGTTGATTGCATTCAGCAACAAGAGCATTAGCAAGGTGAATATGTTGGAGGATCACCACCCCACCTCATCCCAAAAGTACTGGAGAGAGCACCATCATGAGCCAAGTTTATCCATATGTTTCGTCCTTCACATCATAAACATATTGTTTGGGCTTTAACTCCTCTTAACTCACGAACTGATGAACTTTCTGCAGGTAATTCAGCTCAGAAAACAGCTTCAATTCCAATTAAATCCCAGTTTAAATGCCAGAGGAGCTTCCAGTACATGTTTAATGCTCTGTCCATGTGTACATGATCAACCTGCATACAGACACTGACTGATCAGAGAGAGGGGGCGGGGCTGATGACATCACTGTCATTGATATTGGGTTATAGAGGAAAATGAGAAGGGAGGGGCTGTTTGCTCTCTTTCTTTGCTTACATAGTCTTCAAATTCCAGAATTAAAGTGCTGAGAAGGGATAATACTGATACATACATATCAGTAATATATAACAAAAATAATAAAGGACGTTCAGGCTTTTATTTTATTTTATTTGGACTACTGTCAAGTGAATCAAATCATTACAAATAATTAATGGACTTTGTGCATTTTCAGTTCATAAACACGCCGTATGATCCATTGCCAACAGGATCTCTGAGGCGTATATTGCTCTTTAGTCCTTATAAGGAAAAATATGGTTGGTACAAGTTTCTTTGATCTAAACCTGGTCAAATTCATACTAGGATTCATACAGCCTAGGATTTCCTGAAAGTAAGAATATCTGGTATGTGTGAATGTCTCCTATTAATACATTTCTAATGCTTTGGTGACAAAAAGTACATCAAACTACGAAAAACCTCGCACAAAATGGCCTGGAGTTCTAAAGGTTTATCTCCACATCTTAGAACATATGCAACCAATTTGTTTAACACTACAGACACATCATTTAGAGACAGAAAGCTCCTTTCTAAGGTGGTGATCCTCAGGAGCGGAATGTTGGAGAGAGTTTATAATGACAGTTAATTTCTAATAGAAACACCGTCACTGACAGTGCCTCAAAACATGTATGTGGTTTGAAAGCATGCATCATCTTGACGTGCCTAATTATAGAGGAATCTGATGTAGGAAGAGATTTCCAATTATCATGGCACCAACTGGGAGTGTGTTTTCTGGTGTCAGCTGCAACCTGTAATATCTCTGTCTGCGTCTGACTGATAGCACGCATATTAAACCACTTCCACACCACAGGGAACCAAGACGTTCCAGGCAAATTCTGTGCTGCAGCAAAATGCAAAACACCTGTGTATTTATGAATATAATTTTGGTGCTGGTATTCCACCTTGTAGATGTAAAGCCAGAGACAGAAGCTCATCTGTTTCTGCACAGTTTGTTGGTCACCCTCAAGTCCTTCATCAGTGCTCACAGGACACTCTTGGCTGGATATTTCTGACACTGAGGGGTTTAAACACTCCAGCAGCACTGCTGTGTCTGATCCACTCGTACCAGCGCAACACACACTAACACACCACCACCATGTCAGTGTGACAGCATTGCTGAGTATGATCCACCACCCACATAATAGCTGCTCTGTGGTGGTCCTGTGGGGTCCTGATCATTGAAGATCAGGGTAAAAGGAGGAGAATAAATCTGCAGAGAAACAGATGAACTACAGTCTGGAATTATAGAACCACAAAGAGCTGCTGTGTGATAAGAGGAGCTGATAGGATGGACAGAGACAGTAGAAAAAAAGAGGTGGTCATAATGTTATGGCTGATCAGTGTACAATGTTTATCTAAATGATTGTGGATACCCCTTCTAATGAAGGCACTCAGCTACTTTAAGTTGTGCCAATTGCTGACACAAATGTGCAAATGTACCCACAGCTTGTCTAGTCCCTGTAGAGAAATACTGCCAGTAGAATAGGACTCGCTGGTCCCTGGAGCAGATAACCATGAATCTGTTGACACCACGTCTAATGACAGATGTGGCCTATTGGGGTTCAAATCCCCCACCATTGAAATGTGGAGCAGTGGAACTGTGTTCCCTGGAATGATGATCCAGTACTTCTGGAATGAGTTGTGGAGTTGAGGATGAATACAGCCTGATCCTCACAGCAATGCTCTAAAGTCTAGTAGAGACTCTTCCCTGGACAGTAGAGACAGTTACTCCAACAAAAGCAGGATTAACTCTTTAATACCCTTGATTTCAGAAGAAACAATGAATGCGCAGGTGTCCTGATACTTTTGTCCATATAGTGTATTTACAGCACCTCTAACATTCAGTTAAATGCTCTTTAGCAAGCTTCACCTTGACCAGACACTTTTGGCTGCCATCAACAAGCTTCCGGATATCTGACCCCTCTAATCTGAAGAATTGGACCCAGAACAAGCCCGATATTTACCCCAATAAATATAATGTTCAAAAAATATCTGACCATAATTTTTCATGCAAAACCAAATGAAGCTAGAGAGTCATGGTATGGTGTGCAGATGTAGATGGTCCTAATCCACATCCTACTGCATTCAATTTAGTGTAAAGCTTGGCGATACTCAAGTGGAAACAAATGGAAATGGCCAGACTTTTAGGCAACGGGCAGTTGGCATCACGATAACACACCATCCATTCTTCACATTTGATAGTTTCCAGGGCAAACACACACCTGTGCTTTGTCAGGCTCCCTACTCTCCCCACATGGCTCAGTGTAACTTCTGGATTTTCCATAAAGCTGAAAATGCCCCTGAAAGGATTTCAGTCCAGAGAGGACATAATGCAGAGTGCAACTGGGGGACATGTGGCAGCACAAAAGGACTACAGTAAAGGAGATTAGTGTAAGATTGTTTATCTGAATCCAAGAATTCTTTATTAATAAAGGTCTGAATATTTTTTGAGCACACCTCGTATATACAGTACATTTTATAATGTTACAGCCATATTCCAAATTAATTCAATTCAAAATTCTACACAAAGTATCCCACAATGACAAATTAAGTAACATTTGTTTGAAATCTTTGCAAATTTCTAAAAATAAAAAATAAAAAATATATATATCATGTATATAAGTGTGCACAGCCTTTACCATGACACTCAAAATTGAGCTCAGGTGCATCTTGTTTGCACTGATCATCCTTCAGGTGTTTCTTTATGAAATGGCACCGTGACACCAGACCTTCTAGACGTGTAAGGCATGAAAACAAAGCGTTGATCTTGGCGCTGTGTCTTCACACAGATTCATTGGTCATCTCGTCACTAAAGATGAGTATCTGCCATTCAGAGTGACTCCATAACAGTCTGGCATGACACCATTGCAGTCGTGAATTGCAACTGGTTCACTCCTTCTGGGTGCAACTATTTTGGATGTTATGTGATTCACTGTATTGCGTGTAAAATATAAGAGCAGTTTACACAATTAATTCTACCATCAACTCCAAACATGTCTTGGCTGATTGACAGGGTATCTGTGTAAGTTCGACTTTTGGTTTGGTTTGTCCAACATTTCACCCACCCTCCTCGTGAAGATCTGTTGTGTTCCAGAGATTACTATTGACCTGGTTGTCCACCAGAGCACCCGGCAGGACCAGGTGTGTTAGATTTGGGTTTGGAAGTGGAAGGTACTGGTGGTCAGAGCTCATATGGGGCAGCTGGTGTCAGCCTGTTCTTGGATGGCTTACCTGACAACGTGGAATATAGCAGAGATAATCAGCTCATTGTGCACTGCAATGGCCATGTAGCGAGGCTCGTGGAAGGCTGAAGGTACTGTCCTCACGGCGTAGCACAGGTACACGCTCCACAAGAGGAACAGGAACTCAGCTGGAGAGAGAGAGAGAGAGAGAGAGAGAGAGAGAGAGAGAGAGAGAGAGTTCGATATATGAAATGGAAGACACCTAAATTGCTTCAATTCTCTGGACAATGCTTGACAGACAAACGCTGATGAACCTGCTCCAGGGTTTTATAGATCTGCCACCTAAATTGGTGCATCTTAGACAATGTCACCAAGGCAGCAACAAGCATCTGCTCTCTCCATCACAATCTGTGCCCATGGCTCCGACATTCCATGTCTGTGCCTGGGAGGGTGGAAACGCTCATAATTGGACCTCAGAAGCCTTCAGTTTGACGCAGATCATTGTTCTACATATTGTGGGCCTATATGGCCTTAAAGGATCAGGATTCATTGTGTTTTTCTGATGATTAAAGCAATAAGCAGTGGTTCAATAATGGTTTAATGCTTTCACTTCCAAAGAACAACAGTTTAACAGAAGGCTGAACCTAAATTTAGTGAATCAGAACTGTGCACCGCTGCCTATATCCAGTCATTTTCATATACACTTGTTTGGCAATCTTGACACATACACTGTCTTTTGTCATACTTTCAACTAGATTCTGGAGCATTGCTGTGAGGATCTGACTGCATTCAGCAACAAAGCATTAGTGAGGTCCGAATATTGGATATTGGACGGAGCTCCATCATTCCAACTTCACCATCGTTCAACAGATTATACCCCTCTAGCCCACTTATGGAGTCCTATTCGACTGGCAATGTTTCACTACAGGGACTAGACAAGTCATGTGTGTGCATTTGCACATTTGTGTCAGCAATGGGTTCAGCTTAAAGTGCATTAATTAGATTGAGTGTCCACAA
Source organism: Acestrorhynchus altus (assembly GCA_034509495.1). Classification (NCBI taxonomy): domain Eukaryota; kingdom Metazoa; phylum Chordata; class Actinopteri; order Characiformes; family Acestrorhynchidae; genus Acestrorhynchus; species Acestrorhynchus altus. The sequence goes on from CM067507.1 coordinate 35,257,766, forward strand.
CCGTTTAGACATGTTGTGTATATTTAAATTAAGACCTTTGTAGCCAACCACCCCTTTTTCCGTGAATCCCAATGCAAAATCACCAATGTGGCCCTGAGCTACATCAATAAACTGATACCAGAAGATTCTGAGGAGGAAAAAACCTTTACTCTGACAAACGTCTTGCAGTTTGAACTGTAAAAGATATCTATTTATGATTATATTTCATAATTATAAATTAAAATCTATGGCATTTGGCCCTGTTCATATTTGTTTTAATGATCATCAAACATACGCATAAATTAATAGTTCTGAAAACATCAGAACCATCACATTTTGTTTTTAGATGTTTGGTCATAAAAACAGCTTGTAAATATTTGTGTTAGATCAAAGTCAAAAATATTAAAAAAGGTCAAAAAGGTGGAGGAGGTCATCATTACTTTTATTTATTATACTCATTTGACCCACTGTTTTTCGCTCACACGGGAATTAGACCTCCACCTTTTACCCATCCACACACAGTGATGCACACATACACACTAGTGATTTCACACACCAGGGGGCAGTGAGCACACGTGCCCAGAGCAGTGGACAGCCCTATCCTCAGCACTGGAGTTCAGTGCACTCATGGCCTGCAAGTTCACGGCTGCTCGTGTAAGGTAATCACTACTTCACAATGTCCATGTGACATATGGCACATTAGTCGTGTGTCGCTTGAACGACATGGTACTGCCCTGATCTGTCCATATCAATAGGCTTTCAGAAAATGTGCTCAAGTACACACGATAAGAAGGCTCTGTCCATATTCGTGTTTAAGGTTAAGTATAAATGGGCCTCAAGGGCCTGTGGTTGTACTAGAGCTGCACCCAGGAGCAGGTGCAGTAGCTGCAGAGCGATGTCCTATAGGACTTACCTCTTCACACAGGTCTCCTTGTTGTCTCCAACCTCACACATTTAATTGTTGCTCAATAAATAATAATAATAATAATAATAATAATCATTTATAGCAGAGCTACACCAGCTTACCTACTGCCATCATGTAGTCCCACCGGTCCAGCAGGCACATACTGAACTGCAGGTCCTCTGGAGTAAAGCCCACAGCGATCAGAGCCAGGTGCCGGTTTGGGCTCTCACACACGGCTGAAGTCCAGGCCACCAGGAACCAGAGCACAATCAGCAGGATGATCCCCAGCAACCGCAGAACCTTCCAGCTGGTCATGTAAGGGATCCGCTGAGCCGTGCGGGACAGGAACACTTTCAGCACCCTGAAGGAGAACCAAGGAAGAAACAAGGAAACAGCATCAGCTTCAGTAATGCTGGGTATTTAAGGTGATGTTCTACCTGACCTATGAACAGGGTAAAATATGAGGACTATATTAATCATGTCATAGATAATTATGAGCATTATGTTTTCTGTATCAGCTGAGTTGCTACAACATAACCAAAGTACAAAAGGTCATGACCGGGGGACTAGAAAGTGGAACAAGGTGTCTTAATGTAAGTATCATAGGGTGTTGAGATCTTTCGGACACATTCGTCAAAAGTGCACGAGTTCAGCCTTACAGACCAAAAGAGCACAAGTCTCTGGGGAGACAGGTCTTGGCTTTGTGATTGGTGCACTTACCCTCGGAATAATGCTGTTTTGTACTAGATATATCAAACTCAATGTAATGCATATTGGGGTCTCACTGGTGTAGTGCAGAACCCTGGAGCTTCGTGAAATAAATCAGCAGTGTTTGTGAACTCCCTGTCCCTGGATTTTCTTAAAGGATCAAAGAAACATGGACCTGGCTTGACAGGCGTAGGTCAACACTGAGCTACAGGACATCTTCTGTGAGGATGGACTTGGTGGACTTGTTACTTTATATTAGACTTGGAAAGACTCCAAAGTGAACGTTACAGGGTGGTGCACATTTTTCTAGAAAGTGAACGTTACAGGGTGGTGCACATTTTCGATAAAGTGAACGTTACAGGGTGGTGCACATTTTCGATAAAGTGAACGTTACAGGGTGGTGCACATTTTCGATAAAGTGAACGTTACAGGGTGGTGCACATTTTCGATAAAGTGAACGTTACAGGGTGGTGCACATTTTCGATAAAGTGAACGTTACAGGGTGGTGCACATTTTCGATAAAGTGAACGTTACAGGGTGGTGCACATTTT
>CM067507.1:35261598-35272104 GCA_034509495.1 Acestrorhynchus altus
ACGGTCAGGAAACACAGCCTACCACCACTGCAGCCTCAGCTTTCAGACCCTGCTTATATCACAGCACGGTACCATAACTCTGTTCTCAAGGGTAGAGAGGATGTGTGTGATTCACACACACTTGTGTTTATGTTTAGTCTCATTACCTTATATAATACCAGGGTTATGATTCTTACAAGTCAATGAAGGTGGTAATACAGTGTCTCACACACAGCACTCGCCTCTTTCTCACAGGTTGAATATCTACACTTTCATAACTGCTGCTACAATGTTCCTCTTTAAGGTTGGAGAAGGTGCTGATGATAAACACAGTGGCATCTAACAACCTTCAAACCTGTGTTGTGTCTCTTACAGGTCGATTAAGGTGGAAATATATGACTGGGACAGGGACGGCAGGTAGGTCTGTGTTACATTGTCCAGCAGACCAGGTGAGCACCAGGCTGAAAGGGTCCAGAAGTCAGGACTTATCAGCAATTGATAGCTATGACTTAATGTCATAATGGCAAGATATCATTGCTGTAAAAAGTGTAAAAAGATTAAATATATATAAACAAAGAAAACCAAAAAAAAAATCAAACAAACACAAAGCAAAAACAGGACATCCCTTTAAATATACTGTAGCTCTTTATTAAGAAATATGGACCTCGATCTATATTTGATCATCTGTCAAACAGTAGCTATATATTGATAATGTGTTGCATCAAATTCTAATCTTAATACCTGTCATTTCTCATTTTCACAAAAAATGCCAATTTTCTATAACCATCTTCCAGTCTCTGACCTTGACTGGGAGAAGGTTTTTCCCTGTCCAGCATGTAGAATTCTATCAGATGTTTGGTGTTTGAGGGGTTTCTTGCACAGACTGTTTCAAATCAGCACCTCAGTAGGATTAAGATCCCTGCTTTGACTTTCACATTTCTTTATTTTGAGCCATTTCTTGGTGGATTCACTGGAATGTTTTGGGTCATTGTCTTGTTGTATGGTCCACCCCTGATTCAGCTTTGAATAGATGGACTCAAGTTTGAGCCCATTTAGTGACGTAAACACAGCATCGCTACATTTGGAGAAGATAGATTACATTTCATTTATGCTGAGATATGGATTAAATCTCATAACCAATTCCTTCACGATCTCTCTCTCTCTCTCTCTCTCTGACTGTCTCTTTCTCTCCCTCTCTCTCTCTCTCTCTCTCTGTTTCTGTCTCTCTCTGTCTCTCTGTTTCTGTCTCTCTGTTTCTCTCTCTCTTTCTCTTTGTCTCTCTCTCTCTCTCTGACTGTCTCTTTCTCTCTCTCTGACTCTCTCTCTCTCTCTCCCTCTGTCTCTCTCTCTCTCTCTCTCTCTCTCTCTCTCAGTAATGTCATCAATTCATTTCTGTCCATTGCTTGCTTCATTTCTTCATTGTACCTACGCTATATGGACAAAAGTATTAGGACACCTGCTCATTCATTGTTTCTTCTGAAATCAAGGGTATTAAAGAGCTTGTCCTGTTTTTGTTGGAGTCTCTACTGTCTCTACTGTTCGATTCTGGAGATTCACGGTGAGGATTTGATTGCATTCGGCAACCAGAGCGCTAGTGAAAGTAAAAGCCGTCGCTTGCAAATCAGTCTATAGGCCATTTTTCAAGGTTTTTAACTTTAGGCCTTAAAGAGTACAGCACCAGCCAGTCCCCACTGCCTTCTCTCTGTATGTCTGTGTGTTGTCCTCCACTTGTAGAGCTCTGGCCAGTTTCGAAGCCTGGCTCCAGGCTTTGGGCTCCAGCTCCCAGCGGACCAGTCGCTCTCCATTTGTCTTCTGCCTCTGCTGTCTCAGCCATTCGATAAAATGTAATAAATCGTGTCCATTTTGGCCTAAGTGCCTTCTGGTATTTGTTTTTTCTCTCCCACGGTTCAGGCAAGGCCTTCCTCTGCGTGGCTTAACAAGGTCGTGAATCGTTTTTTAAAGTATACTTCGCCCCAAAGTAGCCGGGGAACACGCCGTGCCAACACATTTTATAGGCCACTGACATTAAACGGGAATTAGGGCTAATATAAACTTTAACTGCGGGTAAAAGAAGACCACAGTGACTCATCAGGGGGGAAACCTTTCTTAATAAAGCCGGACCGTGGCTGGACGCCAGGAGGAGCTGAGGGTGAAAACATTTCAGTCGGGAGCAAACGTTTATTAAATGGCGATTGAAAGAATATTGAACCTGCTTTATTGCATATAAAAGACTCTAGATGAAACATAACGGAGGAAGGAAGCCCATAATAGCTCTCTCTCTGAAAATTATCATCACATTGTGCACCCAGGATAGACGGACAAAAGTATTGGGACACCTGCTCGTGCACTCTTCCTTCTGAAATCGAGGGTATTAAAAGAGTTTCTCCTGCTTTTGTTGAAGAAACATTCTACTAGATTCTGGAACACGGCTGTAAGGATCTGATTGTATTCAGCAACACCAGCATTAGTGAGCAGTTTCATTTACATGACGTGATGTCAGCAGGGACAGGGAGCGTGGCTTTAAAACAGTGCTAAGGCCATGCTAGGGATTTTGGACACATTAATATCACTGAACACACTGACAGTGACAACATAAAAGTCACTAATATGAATGAACAAACAGACCATGTCAAAATAAAAGCCACTAAAAAATGAGCAAACAGACTGTGTGAAAATAAAAGTCACTAATACAAACAAAGGGTCCAAAAAGTTTAAAATACAAATAAAGAAAACAGGTTGTATCAAAAAATAAATGTCAGTAATACAAATGAACAGTGTCAAAATAAATCTGTCGGTGTAAGTAATACAAAGGAATTAACAAACTGTCAAAATAAAAGTAACTAAAATAAATAAAAAACAGACCATTTCAAAATAAAAGTCACTAATATAAGTTAAGAAGCATCACAAAACTCTTTCATGCTGGAAGCTTAAATACCTGATCCATGTCTCCAAAACTTTGATCAGATCCAAATAGTGACTTTTGTGATCTTCTACAGCACTAGTAACTAGGAATATCAAGGTATGTGTGTTTGACTAGAACATATGCTATAATTCGGTGCACGTTGTTGTACAGATGAAGTCTGAGTACAAAGACTGATGAACGTAAAGCAGAACCTCATTTCACAATCACGAGTTCCACCCAGAAACCTTAAAATGTAGACCATTAGCAATGAAGAGCTTCATTTAAGTTGATTGGTGTCTGACTACGGCGAGTACACACGAGGCACTTCTTCAAATCAACAGGAGCGTTCTCCTCTTTTCTTGGTATCCAGCTGAGTCTTCTGTTTTTGACCGACGAGAGAGAGTGAGTTCGCTGTTTACATTTTACTGCTTAATTAACTACAGGCAGTACCGACGATCTCGGGGGACTGCACCACACTAGGGGAAACAAACTGTAACTTGCTTGACTGTCTGTTCATAATTAATGAAAACAAACCAAGCTTTTGGATTTTTTTCCTGTTGTACTGAAGCATGTTTTAGTTTTTGTTTTATCGCATTTACTCTGTTTGTGCTTCCTAAACATATATACTGTTATTATGAAAAGAATAATGTTGTTACTGTACTGGCCGTATAAGAGTCTCCACTAAAGGAAAAGACACGTATCATTATTACTGTCTGAAAGTAAAGACGTATAGAACCCCTGCTTCCACCGACAGGAGAAACACTTCATTCTATTAATACAGGTAAATATTATTGCTTGTTCACATGTTGTTATTATTATATAAAGACACTATGTAAAAAAATAAAATAATGAATGTTATGATCTATCCAGTAAACTGTTGTGAACCCATCACCCTGACAAACTATGCTAACTAATAAATCCATTATTAGTGTAATTATTATACAGATATGTCTAGATAGCCCCCAAATCTAGTAGAAAGTCTTCCAATAGAAGCAGGATAAATTCTCTAGTACCCTTGGTTTTCAGAAAAAACCATGCATGAACAGGTGTCCCAATACTTTTGTCCATATAGCGTAGACAGATTTCCATTGGCCAGATTACCTTGAAATTAAGTAGCAGGTAGAGTTAGTTAAATTTTAAGTGCAGAAATAAAATAAACAACAACAACAACAACAATAATAATAATAATAATAACAATATTATTATTATTATTATTATTATTATTATTATTATTATTATTATTATTATTATTACTTTATTTATTTATTTAATTTATTTAAATACATTTATTTATTTATTTACGTCATTGTTGTTGTTGTGAATATGAAGCCAGGTCAGATTGGTCTTTGATGGCACCAAGGCAAAGCCTTTGGCCTCTGTCCTGCACTGACCAATCTGCCGGCTGACATTTCTCTCCCCCTCCCCAGCCAGCAGTCTGTGGGGTTGTTCTGACAGATCGCTCTGAAATGGCAGAGCCCACCGCAGACAGCGCCTCATCGGCAGCCATATTAGGAAAGTGCACGTTCTGACATTTAATAACATGGCCAGCCGTGAAATGCCTGTGAGTCACCCAGTGCATGCGGGGGTGGGCGAGCGTGTGTTCCTGCATGCGGGCATGCCAGTGTGTGTGTGTGTGTGTAGGTGTGCATCTACCTCCTGGTCTCCTACATGCATTGATCAAAAACCCTTGGAGACAGAATGTCTCTTCCGTAGCACTCATGTAAGCTGTAAGACAAAGCCTGCTGATAATGTAGATCTACTCTGATGCCGGACTCAGATTACAGCAGCTCTATCACAGTGTCCAGCCATCACTGTGCTGGTCTGCTGAGTTTTAATTTTGTTGTCTTCCAGTCCAGTCTTGAGTGAGTCCGTCTCATCTCTGCTGTAACCCTGTACCCTCCCTTACAGGAGAAGGACCAACCCGATAAGAGTTAATATAACAGAACGTAATACCATCCATGAGTCATTTTGGGCCATTTCCATTGGTCTAAACGTTTTCCCAGTTTGTCTCTGACCTTTTCTGGTTCTGTCCCAGTCTAAAATGTCATCCTAGAGCATATTTACTAAATGGATAACTTAAGCCTGTCCAAAAGCACAAGACAAACTCTCCATTTGGGCTGAAGTTATGTGGCTAACTTCATAATGTAGAAGAGAGACAGGAGTTTACAGGTTACGTGGTGCAGCAGAAGCTTAAGCTTCTCTGTAGTTCCTCGTGATTTTATGTCAATCAGTGGAGACAGGTCAGTCCACCCACCCATTCGTCTACTCATCAATCCATTCATTGATCCATCACTTTGTCTATCTCCACTCATTCCATCCACACATTCATAGATCCAAATATCAATCCATCCATCCATCAGCCCTTCAATCATCAATCTATCCATCTATCCGTCCATCAATCAATCCACCGTCCATCCATAAATGCAGTCCATCCACACATCATTCTATCCATCAATTCATGCATTGATCCATCCATCAATCCCCCCCCCATCAATTTATCCATCCATCAAACCACCTGTACATCACCGATGACTGACATGAATTTGTAAATGCCAAACATTAAAAAGTGGAGAAGACTTTACAGGAAACCATCCATCCATCTGTCTATCTACACTTCAGTCATTCCAGCAATCCATCCATCCATCCATCAATCCATCCATCCATCCATCAATCCAAAACAGAGTTACATTAGTAACTGCAGTGAAACTGTGGGAGTAGTGCATTACCCATTCGTCCATCCACCCAGTGAGAAAGAGAACGTGTGTGTGTGTGTGTGTGTGTGTGTGTGTGTGTGTGTGTGTGTGTGTACCTGTACAGTTTGAGTGTGATGGTTCCATACACTGTGGCGAAGCCGAGCATGCGCACCCATCTCAGCAGGATGCAGCGGAACACACTGGGCTGGAAATACAGGATCATCACCTGCAGAAAACACAAGAGCATTTATATGTACATGCATTTCCATAATTGCAGAAGCTTGAACTATTTACTGATGAGAGAAACATGCTTTTCACAAAGGACTCCTGCTGTTCTGTCCTTGGCTGTTGTCCGTACGAAGAGAAATGAATAAAAACATTGAATTTGAATGATCAACAAAAAAAAACTACTTTTATAAAGTGAGAGGAGGCACAACTCTATCGTGTCTGAGCTACGAGGAGAAATCTGGTTGATTCTGCATCTTTAATACACAATAAAGCAAATATTCACCAAATGAGCTCAATTAATGTATTATTAGCTCATTAATGTACTTCTTTTCCCACGTGAAGGGACACCCTATGAACCGCTTTGTCTCTTTTGACATATTTAAACACATGGACATTTGATCTTCATTATAACTGTATTGAGAGATGAGGCGAAATAACCAATCCCGTAAAATATCATTATTAGAAAACCTTCAGACACCTCCACATTTATCACCATCAAAACATCTAAACGTAGAATCAGATGCAGCACATCAACTAATAATGATTAGACCATCATTAGACAGGATTTTGGACGAGCCTGTCTTAAACCTCAGATTTTAGTTTGGTTGCACTTGATTGTTGAAGTGAGTGGGATCACCATAGCGAGATCCAAATATCTCTAAGGCCTTGAGAAAGAAGGCTGTAGATGCAGATGAGCCTGAAAAGATCTCCGAACAATTAGAAATCATCCGTTCGACTGTCTGGAAAACACATTACAAGTGGAGAACATTTAGAACATCTGCCAGTGGATGATGAGGATCAAACAGATGTTCTGGACAACCGGGTCAGAACATCTCCAAAACATCAGGCAGCTCTTCATCTACCAAAGTGCTCCAATGAAGGACAACTGGTGAACTAGCAACAGGGTCATGGGGCCCAGGTTTCAGTGATGCTCATGAAGGACGAATCACAGGCTTAAAAGATAAGTTCAGGGCGGGTGAGGCCACAGCACGAGCCCTCGTCCTCACACACTTTCCTCTGATAGAATGAACCCTTACAGAGATGCCTAATTTTGATCATGTAATAAAATCAATACACCCTAGCTACCATCCATCCATCCCTCCCTCCATCCAGTTTGAATCTAAAGTGGCTAATATGTACTACCCGAACTATTGACTAATATGGGCCTACCCAGACTCAATCCAACAGACTGTGAGGAATTAGCGAGCAGCGGACCATTCCATCGCAGCATGGCTCGGAATGCTGTGCCTATTCTGGCTGAGCAGATAGGCTCGGGCTGCTGGGCCTGAACCCTGATTGAAATACAAATTCACAGCTGCGGCCCCCACAGCTACCTCCTCGCTGGATTGAGGCCGGGCATGCACTGCTTCCCTGCACTCTGCCTATACACAATCGGGGGGCTCATCTCTGGCTGCAGCGTGGTTCCGCCTCAGGAAGGAGGCAGCGTTGGATCGATTAGGGGAAAATGATGCATGTCTGTATTTCTGAATTGTTCCAGCAACTACCAATCTGTCAGAGTTAGGCTGTGGAGCAGCCATCCATGGTAAGGGCTCAGAAATACCCTAAACAAACCTCAGCTTGACGTAGAGAACATCTATATAGGATCAAACTCATGTAGGGCAACTTGTTGGGTTGTGTTGGGTTACTGGGACTCCGTTTTCCTCCCACATCCCAAATATATGGAGATCATCTGAACTGGGTACTCTAATTTGCCTTGGTGTGTGCCCATTACATTATGACCACCTCCCTGATTCGTGGTTGTCTTTGTCATCAGCTCCTCTTATCATACCGGAGGACGTTGCAGTTCTGTAATGACAGTCCAGCCGTTTCTCTGAATACTTTATTCTCCTGCTTTCACCCTGATCTTCAATGATCAGGACCTATGATGTGGGTGGTGGGTCATTCTCGGCACTGCAGTCACACTGACATGGTGGTGGTGTGTTAGTGTGTGTTGTGCTGGTACAAGTGGATCAGACATGGCAGGGGATCTGAACCTAATGCTCCTTCATACATCCTTTGTACATACATACTGAGGTCTGGTGGTTTGGAAACCAGCCTTGTGACTTGAAGGTTGCTGGTTCAATTCTCTGAGCTGGCAGAACTTGACTGAAGTTCCCTTGAGCAAGACACTCAACTCCCCAACTACTCCACCAGGCTGCCCACCGCTCCGGGCATGTGTGCTCACTGCCCCCTAGTGTGTGAATTCACTAGTTTGGATGGATTAAATGTGGTGCACCAGAGTGTATCCATGAGGACGAGGACGAGGGTGTGGAGGCAACCGCAGGGGTCAGGAATTGAATGAAATAAAGATAAACAAATCTGGGATACTAACATACAAAACTGGGGAATTCTAACTAATACAAAAATACACTAAACCTAAACAATGGAACCAAAATTTACAAACAAAAAAGCTACAGAAACAAAGACTACAAACAAACCAAAAACAAGCTACACTTACAGAGAAGGAGAACAAAGTACAAACAAACAAAAGCTCACTAGGCTAACAAACAAGGTCGGTAACAAAGCAAACCAGAAACAAAAGGACTGACCAAGACAGACTGAGACAAAGGGTCTTAAATACAACATGACATAGACAACACCTGGGACATGATAACGAGGGGGCAGGGTTACAAATCGGACACAGATGGGAATGGGTGGAGCAAGGGAGGACACAGGACCAAAACACACAACCCATGTGCTCATGGGGAGAGACAACTAGAACAACAGGAAGACAGGACTGACAAGAGACAGACATGACAAGTACTATTATGAGAACCATTGAAAGTGGTTCTTCTACGAGTCGATGCTTGTTCGCTTTAGTTTTACCTTTTGCTCCTATTAAAGCTCAGCCTGGATCTGGGAAATTGGACTTAATAAATGCTTGACGGAAGTTTGACTTGTGAAATTCTCTGTTCCCATGGTCCGACTGTGTGTGTGTGTGTGTGTGTGTGTGTGTGTGTGTGTGTGTGTGTGTGCGTAAAGGCAGATTCAGACGGTGCTGTCTGAGGTCCAGGCTCAGGACTGCTGGCGGGGGAACAGTGAGACAGCCAGCTCCTAATGAGGAGAGGGAGCGGTGGAGGCCCCCAGCACGTCTCCCTGTTTCATCCAGCACTGCTCCAACACACACCATTACGGTGTCTTAATTTTACAGTGGATTGACTTCAGAAATGAAAATAAACACAGACAAAGAGACAGAAAATAGACAGTACGGACAAAAGTATTGGGACACCAGCTCAATTGATCGTTTCTTCTGAAATCAAGGGTATTCAAGAGTTTATCCTGCTTTTGTTGGAGTAACTGTCTCTACTGTCCAGGGACGACTTTCTACTAGATTCTGGTCCATTGCTGTGAGGATTTGATTGCATTCAATGACAAGAGTGGTATTAGTGAAGTCAGGATGTTGCATGATCACCACCAAAATACAGTGCTGGATGGAGCACCATTATTCCAGAGAACACAGTTCCACTGCTCCACAGCTCAGTGCTAGCCCTGCCGTGCTCGTATTTGTGGATTCCCTGCTGTAACATGCCCCCTGCAACTCTGAAAGAGCTTGTTAATGAGCTGATTAGTTGAATGTGTCTGAGGCAGGGAAATCTCTGGAAAGAATCATGCAGTGTAGGGGTGCCTCCAGGACCACACCTGGTATTAGGCAGGTCCTATTCTATTGGCAGAATTCTGTTCTCTATGTGGACTACACGAGCTGTGTGCACTTGCACCTCTGTGTCAGCAATGGACTTAAAGTAGGTGAATGCATTCATTAGAAGAGGTGTCCACAAACGTTTGGAGATACAGTGTACTTCATTTATAGTGACACTGAAAAGCAATTACGGCCTTTAATTGATAAAAGAGACAGCAAATCAGTTAAGCACCTAACTTCAATGTGTGTGTGTGTGTGTGTGTGTGTGTGTGTGTGTGTGTGTGTGTGAGTGCGATCAGAGCGCAGGTGCAAGAAGGTGAGGGCAAAACATGTGATGCATTGCAGCGCCAGGGCCACGTCCAAAACATGAAAGACAAAAAAAGAACAAACATCTGAGGCCTCATAATTATCAGCGCGAGGCAGATGCGGCGCGAGGGCCCCTGCGGGATTGTTAATGTTAATCCGATTAGCAGAGGCATTAATAGTTTTCCCATGGCAGCGGAAAAAGATGCAGGCATGTGGAGATTTTTGGCTGGCTGCGCATGAGTCAGTGAAGGGACATGGCTTGCCTCAGAGGAGGCAGCAGAACCGCTGGCCGCCGCACAGAACCATGAGGCGCGCGAGGAAAATCTCTCTGCAGTGCAAGCGGAGCAGAACGCTCAGCAGCTCAGGCGGTCAGGGTCCGCAGAGGAGCTGAGAAATAGGAGTAGAGATCTGGAAGCTACGAGGGTTTAAAATGAGGACACTCCATGGAAAGCTTTGTCATGATTAAAGAGAAGCAGCAGAGAAGTTCTTGAAAATGAGGAAGCTGGCTGTGTCATCTTAACAACCACCTAGTAAGACCTTAGCAACCAACACCTATACCATAGGAATACTTTAGACACCACATAGTAATATCTTAGTAACCAACACCTATACCATAGGAACACCTTAGCAACCAACACCTATAACATAGGAACACTTAAAAATCACTTAGTAATACCTTAGCAACCAACACCTATACCATAGGAACACCTTAGCAACCAACACCTATACCATAGGAACACCTTAGCAACCAACACCTATAA
>CM067507.1:35272604-35370398 GCA_034509495.1 Acestrorhynchus altus
GAGAGAGAGAGAGAGAGAGAGAGAGAGAGAGAGAGAGAGAGAGCAGACACAGTGACTTACTCAGACTGACTCCAATTAGATCAGGCCGGTTCAGCTGTTCTGCCAGTCTCTAACCGAGGAGGAGTGTAAATCTGCACCCCTCTCCCATCACACACCTAAATCACACACTTCATTACAGTGTTTCTCCAGCCTGCTGGAATACAGACGTGATCTTAGCAGTTACTGTAACAGCTACGTCAGCTCAGTGACCACCATCTGGACCTTTGATCTTCATTAACTATACAGAGAGACGGAGGGGACAGAATTAAACTCATACCACTGACAAAACGTGTGTGTGTGTGTAACATGATCCACATGTAAGTCACAGGGAATAACAGTATCAGCCAGTCTCATAGATGCAACCACACTTATTAGGAACGCTTTTCCCGTAAGAACGTCAGCCTGTTCTCTTCTGTCTGGAGAACAGTGAAGGCCTCATGTGTGAGTACAGCTGTGCTCTGAAAGCTCTCAGAGACTGCTGTGGCTCCACTGGCCCTGAACACAGCTGAATGAGTTATTACTCCAGTGTGTGATCATTAACCGTCAGTCACTCCATCACCCACTCAAACCCCAACCCACAACACAGAGTGTGCTCGTAATAGCCTGAAAAATCACCAAATATGGTTTTAATGCACACTTTTATTTGGTAAAATAAAACAAATCAATGGTTCTTCAGGAAGGAGACCAAAATCAACTATAACATAACGACCAACTCCACGTTTCTCCCCTCACTGTCCATTCTATCTGCTCTTCTGACCACACAGGAGCTCTTTGTGGTTCTATAATTCCAGACTGTAGTTCATCTGTTTCTCTGCAGACTTTATTCTCCTCCTTTCACCCTGATCTTCAATGATCAGGACCCCACAGGACCACCACAGAGCAGCTATGATGTGGGTGGTGGGTCATTCTCAGCACTGCAGTCACACTGACATGGTGGTGGTGTGCTGGTGTGTCTATGAGAGGCCCCAACTTGGGGAGGATGGACAACAACAGCAAAAGACCACGTCAGGTTCAGAAGACCACTTCTTTAAGCCAAGAACAGAAAGCTGAGGCTGCAGTGGGTTGAGACTCTGGTGAGTCTCAAGATGATATGGCCAAAATTTGGCACCAGCAGCATGAATCCATGGACCCAGCCTACTTTGTGTCAGAAGCCCAGGCTGGTGGAGGAGGTCTAATGATGTTGGGAAGGTTGCTTTGGACACTTTGGGCCAGTTAACACCAATCAACCATCACTTGACATCACAAAACAAGTCCTCTCAAACTGGTTTCATGAACATCGCTGGTCTTCACTGGCCTTTTCCAGTTGGACCTGAATCCAATAGGTGTTCCTAATAAACTGCTCAGTGAATGTACATATTGTATAACCATATGTCTTAACACTGTATGAAGGTCTGTGTGTGTGTGTGTGTGTGTGTGTGTGTGTGTGTGTGTGTGTGTGTGTGTGTGTGTGTGTGTGTGTGTAGGAGGGGATTGAGCATGTCAAAGTGGCTTAGTGAAGGGCACAGTATACAACCCCCATACATCGATCAGGATTAGGCCATTAAGGACCCCCTACACATTCTGAGAAATGAACTTAACCTCATGCAGGATGGAGGAGGACTACAAAGTGTGTGTGGGTGTGTGAGCGTGCACACATTTGTCTGTATGCGTTAGTGCGTATGTGACGTGTTTTGAGTCTTAAGTTGCGCTGCGTTATTAATAATGCAGAAGGCACCTGTCCTTCAGATAAACAAAGCACAAACCACCACTTCTGATCTGGAAACCGCAGGGGATTGACTGTGAGCACAGCCTGAGGAGAAACACATTTATACTACAGCCTCAATCGCCTCGGCTCAGCGTCACTGTGGGTTTCTGGTGGCTTCGGCGTGCGTCGCCGGGAATGGGGAATACCGGAGCAAAGACGACGGAGACTCTGTTAAAATACTGGCATAAAAATGTGCCTGAGGAATAAACACACACTGAAACTCGTCTTCCGCCAAGTGTACCACGACAATTCTTCCAAAACATTCTCTCTAACACATACTGGGTCAGAACCGAACAAAGCATTGGGATGTTTTGACCCAGCAGAGGTTGATTTGGGGTCATTTAACCCTTCGAACCCGAGATCTGCTTTGGGGGCAGCTCTGTGCTGTTTCTTCTGGCTCCTTCACTCAGGATCAGAGTCACCTAAAGATATGACATCGTTGTGTTTGCATCATATAAATGAGGAATCCAGATCAGAAAACCACTAAAAATGTTTCCAGTTCAGCCTGCATGAAGACTTTGCTTTGCTCACATGGTGTTCAACCTTCAGAATAAAAGTCCTAAGAATGGATAATACCCACCAGCATGGACACAACTGTCATATTGGACAACTATCTTGGTCATACTGGTGGACCATCATGTTCATAACTGTCATGCTGGGCAACTATCTTGGTCATGACTCGCTTGGTCAAATTGGTTATGCTGGTCCAAAAGCATGGTCTTTATTGTCATGCTGGTCATACTGGTCATACTGGTAGACTTGCTTGGTCAAATTGGTCATTCTGGTCCAGCAGCATGATCTTAACTGTCATGCTGATCATACTGGTCACACTGATTGACTAACTGGATCAACTACCCTTGACGTAATTGGTCACGCTTACGTGGTTAGGTTGGTAATGTTGGTTGACCAGTTAAACAATCAAAGGCCCAAACAAACACACTTAACCAGTTTAACCAGTTCCAGACCAAATTCATATGTGTTTTAAAGGTTGATTGTCTCCTTTAAACCCACCTTTGAAACCCAGAAGATGTCTTCTGGATCAAGAACAGATGCAGGACTTGAGCTGATCCTGCTTCTGAACCATTCCTATATTTTAAAGGTGGGGCAGGAAAGTTCAGAGCTGCAGTGTGTGTGTCTGTGGAACGTGTCTCACTAAGCAGTCCCTCGGCTACAGCATGAGAGGTAGGCTTCCTCTTCCATCAACTACTGTTAAAGCTAATAACAGCTCTCTGCACCATGTTCACTGATGAGTGATGAAAGCCATTGTGGTCAGAAAGGCTGGTATTCTACATCCAGCATCTGAGCCATTTCCACGAAACGTCATGGGAAAAGCTCCAGCATTAGTGAGATCAAAGACCAAACACTTTGAGCTCTGTTCAGGAGATCGTCCTGCCTAATTGGAGCATAAAGGTCATACATGCCCAAAATCATCAATAGTCAGTTCTATATGTGCTGGTGAGGGATCTCCCAGTCTGATCTGAAAAACTGGAATCAGAACTAGGCATGTTCTAATGGGTTCTGTGAAACCATGAATAATAACCGCCCTGCTGAACATAGCCTGACCAGCTCAAAGCTGGCCAAGTTGGCTGACCAACGTATGTCTTGACCAGTAGTGGGTATATTTTGAGTCTGAGCAAGCTAGACAGCTAGAATGACCAAACTGGTTGACCTGCATGACCGTGGTTCTTGATCAGCACAATGAAGCTTGTTGACCAGCATGAGTATGACTAAACTGGCTGACCAATATGACCAGCCTAGTTACCATCATGACCAAGTTGGTTGAACCAACATGACCAGCATGATCAAACTCAAACTAGTCAACCATCATCACCAAGCTGGTTGACCTGCATCATGATCATCATGACCATGCTTTTGACCAGTATGATGGATCTAGTCCATGACCAAACTCATCCTGAGGGCAAACGTCCTCTGAGCACTGATGAAGGATTAGAGGACAACCAACACAAACTGTACAGAAAGAGATGAGCTTCTGTCGCTGACTTTACATCTACAAGGTGGAGACACTCGGTAGGAGTGTCTAATAGAGTGGACAGTGAGTGGACACAGTGTTTAAACACTCCAGCAGCACTGCTGTGTCTGATCCACTCCTACCAGCACAACACACACTAACACACCACCACCATGTCAGTGTGACTGCAGTGCTGAGAATGATCCACCACCCACATAATAGCTGCTCTGTGGTGGTCCTGTGGGGTCCTGATCATTGAAGATCAGGGTGAAAGGAGGAGAATAAAATCTGCAGGGAAACAGATGAACTACAGAGAGCTCCTGTGTGGTCAGAGGAGCTGATAGAGTGGACGGTGAATGTAGAAAAAAGGAGGTGGTCATAATGTTATGGTTGATTAATGTATTTGTGGTCTGTTTTTCTGTCACTCCAGGACGCTGTCCAGTCTCTTTTGTTCTCCCCGGTTTAATCTGCCGTCCTGGTTCCTGTCCAGTCTCATGTTCTTACACACTAGTCCAGTTTCCTCTCTTGTCCTGTTGAAGTGTCACCTGCATGTGCGCGTGTCCCAGTTCAGTCTCCTGCCTGTGTCCCAGTCTCATCTCCTGTCTCATCGTCTGTTTCACCCCATGTCCTGTTCAGCACCTGTCTGCTCTGCTGTCTAGTCTGTTTTCAGTTTCCTGCTCTGTTTTTTCTTGGCCTCTTCTCCGAGCCTGCCCCTGGGGTGTTTATCTGCACGCTAGGAGATGTGCATTAAAGCCTACTCCTGCTTTTGTTGGAGTAACTTTCTCTACCATCCAGAGTCGACTCTACAATATTTCAGAGCAATGCTGTGAGGATTTGATTGCATTTAGCTATAAGAGCATTATTGACGTCAGGATGTTGGATGATCTCCACTATACCTCATCCTCAACTCTCCACCTCATCCCAAAAGTACTGGCTGGAGCTCCATCATTCCAGAGACCACAGTTCCACTGCTCCACAGCTCAATGCTGGGGGGGTTAAGCTCCTCAAGCCCATGGCCGGCATCCTATTCTTTTGGCATTTCTTCTATACAGTATAAAGATTTGCACATCTGTGTCAGCAATGGGTGCAAGTTATAAGAAGGGGTGTTCACAAACTTTTGAACATATGGTGTATCATAAACACTGACGAGCCAAAACATTAAGAGCACTCATAGATGCAGTGGGTTAATGCAGAGATGGGCTCCACCAATCTGGGCTTTATGGCGGAGTGACCTGTAACAGGCATGAAAGCCCACCTGGAGCTCAGACTCTCTGCTCTGATTGGTGGAGTTCTGCAATGATGCTTGACCTGGAAGTTTCTCCCATCTGTTTGCAGGATCTTTGGAGCTCGGCCAGAGTGACCATTGGGTTCCTGGCCACCTCCCTTCTCCACCTTATTACTAGGCACTGCTGTGTCTGATCCAATCGTACCAGCACAACACACACCACCACCACGTCAGTGTGACTGCAGTGCTGAGAATGAGCCACCACCCACATCATAGCTGCTCTGTGGTGGTCCTGTGGGGTCCTGAGCATTGAAGATCAGGGTGAGAGGCGGAGAAAAAAGTCTGCAGAGAAACAGATGAACTACAATCAGGAGCTGAGTTAGTGTAGACACAAGGACGTGGTCATAATGTTATGGCTGATCGGTGTAGGTATAGTGACAGAGGTGGAGGAAAGGTGACGGGAAATGAGGTAAAAGAAGGGCTTATTTTTAATCTTCAGTGATAATTGAACATGTAGCCGAGGGAGCGCTGAGCTGTCAAAACAACGTCACCGTCTGCATTCTCTCTACTACAGTCCACACTCATCTCTCTCTCTCTCTCTCTCTCTCTCTCTCTCTCTCTCTCTCTCTCTTTAGAAATTCACTCATTCATCGTTTTTTCTGATTTCAAGGGTATTAAAGAGTTTATCCTGCTTTTGTTGGAGTAACTGTCTCTACTTTCCAGGGAAGACCTTCTACTGGATTTTGGAGCATTGCTGTGAGGATTTGATTGTATTCAGGGACGAGAGCATTGTTGAGGTCAGTATGATGGATTATCACCCCACATCATCCCCAACTCCCCACCTCACCTCAAAAGTACTGGATGGAGCTCCATCATTCCAGAGAACAGTTCCACTGCTCCGCAGCTCAATACTGGGGGGCTTTATACCCCTCTAGCCCAGAGAGCCCTATTCTACTGGTAGTACTTCCCTGTTTTTCACTATTTCTGTTCTTGTATTCCATGTATCACTCTATTGTAACCCCCCTTCTTCTCCTCCCCCTTTACTATATTTTTTTCTCATTTAATTACACTGTGCCAGTATGATAACACTGCAGTGTGTGTGCATGTGTGTATGTGTGACTGTGTGTGGTATAGCTGTGACCTGATGGCAGAAGAGCAGAGGAGGATTGTGGGTAATGTCTGGTATCTCCTGGGCCATGCTGGGTGTAAATGACATGCAGTTTTGTCTCTCTCCCCTGCCGTCAGCGAGGCGCACACACAAGCTTTCAATTCCCTTCACCGTCATCACACACTCCGCAGAGATGCACACACACGGGACCTGCAGGTTAATAGAGATCAGACCTGCATGCTAAGGGTGTGTGTGTGTGTGTGTGTGTGTGTGTGAACAGAGAGAGAAAAGGAGCATGTGTCTGGATTTCTGCAAAAATGTGTGTGGATATATGTGTGTTTTGATTTTGGTGTGTGTGTGTGTGTGTGTGTGTGTATGTGTGCGCGTGTGTGTGTGCGTGTGTGTGTGTGTGTGTGTGTGTGTGTGTGTGTGTGTGTGTGTTTGGTTGAGATGAGAGAGAAAGTGGGAGCAAGAGACCCTCTCCCACTTTCTCATTAACTTGCTCTCACCATCTCCCCTTGAGGGGAATTGAGGGCTCTGTTCCATTACTCTACATGCTGTAGTGAAGTCTGTTAGATGAGCCCTTGGAGGAGCGAGTCATCAAGTCAACAAGTGCAGACTTCAGCAGAACTACCCCATAAATGCAGGCTTGGTGTAAGAATACAGCAATGTCTGCAGATACACTATATGTCCTATTATTTGTGGACACCCCCCTTACGAATATCTTTCAGACCCGGCTTTTCACACCCGAACAAATCAGTCCGCACCCAGAACTGACTCTGGGGAGGGGATATAAGCCATGGATTGATTGCACAATTTCAAATTTCACTTATACAAAGCCCCCCAGTATTGAGCTGTGGAGCAGTGGAGCTGTGTTTTCAGGAATAATGGAGCTCCATCGAGTTGGGGAACTGGGGGATGATGTGGGGTGGTGATCATCCTGACCTCACTCATGCTCATTGAATGCAATCAAATCCTCGCAGCAAAACCTTCCCTGGACAGTAGAGACAGTTACTCCAACAGAAGCAGGATAAATGTTTTAACACCCTTGATTTCCAAAGATACAGCGAATGAGCAGGTGTCCCATTACTTTTGTCCATGCATTTTACACTCTTTAAATGCTGCCTTGAGACACTTCTTCAGACTTCTTTAGAAACGGAGGCTCAATAAGAACTGTGTGTGTGTGTGTGTGTGTGTGTGTGTGTGTGTGTGTGTGTGTGTGTGTGTGTGTGTGTGTGTGTGTGTGTGTGTCTATGACCCTCACATTGAAATAGGCCTGTTCTGATAGACAGCCGCTGTCTAGCTGCCTGCATTTCAGTGAAGCGAGTAAAGTACAGCCGACCGGCATGCAAAGTTCAGCCTTTCCCTCTCAGCGAGCTCCACCTGCTCCACTTCCATTCCTACATCCAAGGTGAAAATTGATTCTGTGGAACCATTAATTAATCAGGGTCTGCCTTTATCAGGAGATAGTGCAGCAGCAGCAGTGGGTACACTCTTTAAAAATGCAAAAAGGAGTGTGTGAAATAAGGGCCTGTGCACTTAACACAGCATGCCAGACAGACAGAGGGGGGGTTAGAGATGTCCCGTCTCTTTAACCCTTAGATATCTATGGTTAACGTTCTTCTGCCCAACACCTAACTTATTTCCATGGACAACAGTCCCACTATCCAGTATCCACACTTATGGAATGACTGCATGGCTATTAATCAACCACTTAATGAACTGATGAACTATGTTGATGAATACGATGAACCATGTCCACATATGAATACCTTCAGCTACTTTAGGTTGTATCATTGCTGACACAGATGTGCAAATGCACCCACAGCTTGTCTCCTCCCTGTAGAGTAGTACTGCCAATAGAATGTGAACCTGAACCTATTAAGGTGAACCTATCGGTACATTGCCAGGTGTGGACTAGAAGGGTATAAAGCCCCCCAGTGCTGAGTTGTGGAACGGTGGAACTGTGATCTCTGGAATGATGCTGCTCCATCCAGTACTTGGGAACACTGGGAGGCCGGGGTGAACTTGGGAACATTGAAGACGAGCCGTTCTGCCACATTCTGCATCAGTTGAAGGGCCTGATGGTATGAAAAGGAAGTCTGAACAAGCACCTGAACACCTCTCTAGAGTGAGAAGGTGGAATTCTCTCTAAGATCTGCATACCTGAGTCAGGTTTACAACATGAGTTGAGAACGATAATTGGTCAAGATGTTGGATGATCACCACCACACCTCATCCACAACTTCCCAACTCATCTCAAAAGTACTGGATGGAGCTTAATCATTCCACAGAACATAGTTCCACTGCTCAACAGCTCAACACTGAAAGGATTTATACCCCTTCAGCCCACATCTGGCATTAGATACGGTGCCAAAAGGTAGGCAAGCTGTGTGTGCATTTGCACATCTGAGTCAGCAATGGGTGCAGCTTAAATTAGCTGAATGTATGCATTATATTGGGTTTCCACAATCGTTGAGATGTAAAGAGCCACCATAACACCAGCCTGCCACACCCAAGCCCTGCACTGAGTCCTCTCTAACATATGGAGAGGAATCAGAGCAGAATTGTGGTCCAGGCTTTATTCAGAAGGTCACACAGACCGCGGATCGGCAGGGGGGGCTCTCTGATCCACGGCGAGCTGAGCGAGGGAAGCAGCAGAGACTTGGACGGAATAAAAAACAAAAGGCCACGTCTCATTCGGGGCCGGTCAAGTCACATTAGAGCAGGGCCATACTGTTTCTCATTAGCCTCCTGCTGGGCTGCACTCTGCTGCTGAGCTGGAGGGGGACAGGGAGGGAGGGAGGAAAACGGAGCAGGATGGAGGAGGACAAGGAGGAGGGCAGCAGAATGAGAAGTGGCAGGGAGGCAGAAAAGTGTTTACCTGGTGTGAGACTATTATACACAAACACAGACGTCCCGACACACACGTTTGCACACACTACGGCATGTATGGCTATTAAATAATTAAGGTCCCCACATAACGTTCATGAGTTTTAACGAGGAACGAGTGGATCAGACACAGTAGCTGGTCCAGTAGAACCTGCACACTAGTAGTTTGCCAAAGCTGGCATCCCATAAATGCTTGATTGGTGATAAATCTGGTGAACTGGCAGAGACATTCCTGGGAAACCTTGTTGTGTGTGGGAGCATTATCCTGCTGAAAAATGCTGGATGGAAGCCCTGCCGTGAAAGGCAACATGTGGCTGCAGGATGTCTTGCATGTACAGTGCATCGGGAAAGTATTCACAAGATTGAACATGGAGATATCTAAATATTGCTGTGCACTGACGCTCCCCATCCAATCTGATGGAGCCTGAGAGGTTCTGCAAAGAAGAATGGGAGAACCTTTCCAAAAACTGGAGCCAAGCTTGTAGCATCAAACTCAAAAAGACTTGAGGCTGAAATTGCAGTTGGGGCAGTGGGTCCCTCCACAGCAAAGGCAGCACTGAGGTGGTCCCCACAAGGCCTCCATACTCAAACCCAACTGTTGTTAGACCCCAAACAGAAGCTGGATGTTTTGCTAAATATGATGTACTGTAGGGGTCAGCCAATGATCTCTGATCAAGAGGGACACTACCCAAAAGTAGCCTCTGAGAGCCTCTTTAAAGGACAGTGTTGGAAACATTTTACACCCTCTTGTGTCAAGAACCCAGTGTCTAATCAGACCACAGCTCTTAAAGTTGTTAGAACTTCTCTGATGTTCTACAGCTCAGTCATTTGAGAACCATCTACAGGTCCAAATTAAAAGAGCAGGTATGACGTGACCACATGCAGATGTCAGGCGTATGTCCCTCTACAAACCAATCAGTGTTTAGAAAAGGGAGACACAGATCACGTAGGTGGTGACGGCAGGATGCAGGATGAACAAGGGCAGAGCAGAAAGCTCAGCACACTCTTCTTCCCTCTCCGAGTCACATCGGGCCACAGTGTGTGTGTGTGTGTGTGTGTGTGTGTGTGTGTGTGTGTGTGTGTGTGTGTGTGTGTGTGTGCGTGCATATTTTGCTCGCTCCACAGCTCCTGCCCCATTGCAGACGCCAGGGAGAGTGAAGAGCAGCATGTGACACAGTGAGGAGAGAGAGAGAGAGAGAGAGAGAGAGAGAGAGAGAGAGAGAGAGAGAGAGAGAGAGAGAGAGAGAGAGTATATATCTATATTTAGATTTGAAGTGGTGGAGCAGACAGGGAAAACCTCTCTCTCTCCCTGTCTCAGTTTCGTGCTCTCATTCCTCTCCTTTTTCTTTCTCTCTCCGTCTCCCTCTCTTTCATTCCTTTCTCCCCCTTCTTTCTCTCTCCATCTTTTTCTTTCTCTATCTGTCTACTGCTCTCTCATTCCCCCCCCCCTCTTTCTCTCTCTCTCTCTCCCTCTCTCTCTCTCTCTCTCTCTCTCTCTCTCTCTCCCTCCACACACACAAACAGAGAGAAAGGGGGGATTAAACACTCCAGCAGCACTGCTGCATCTGATTCCACTCGTACCGGCACAACACACCCATACTCATACCACAGCAACACACACTAACACACCACCACCACGTCAGTCTCACTGCAGCGCTGAGAACCACCCACCACTAGTGCATCTCAGGGAATCGTGAAAACGAAAACCATGAAAACGTCCTTCAGAATGTAAGTATTTATAATTATATATATAATTATAAGTATATTTTATGTAAAAGGGAAATGTCTTTGATGAAGTGTTAGGTCACATTTCAGGAAACTCCACAGGGTTCACACACTTTCAAGCACCACTGTGTGTTATGAAGCAAAGGGAACCTTTGAACGATGCTGCGATTCCCTCAGATACACCGGTTTGGTGAGCAATGCTTAATATGACCAGAGGAGCAAACTAACGCTGTACAAACGTCAGGCTTGATTTGGGTTGACCTTAACTTTCACAGCCTTGTTGAAGAACCGTGTTCCTCCAAGGCCATGTCTGACCCCCTGACATTCCTCCACCGGCTTTCTTCAGCCTCCTTTCTTCTGTCCTGATGTGTTACACAAATTACTCAGTGTCCTGCCCTCAGTCCAGCCTCTCATCGGTAATCCTGGCCCTAACTCCAGCACTGCCTCATAAAGATGAGCACTTTCTAGGACACTTTCTTTGCTAATTGCTTTGATTAGGTACCTCCAGTTCAGCTGAATTTAATTACATTTATCCTTCAGTGTTAAGTCAAGCCCATAGCTCCCAGGGATTGCTCCTAAATTGCAATTACCGCCTGCCCCGGGGCTCTGCTGAATAAGGCATAACACCAGATCTGTCCAAATCGATATCCAGTGGAATGACAGGCTGTAGGATGCTGTAGATCAAGGACTACTTCAACGTGGGTATGACCGGTATTATGAAGGGACAACAGTTTTCCTCTATTACAGGTACAAAGCCTGATTCTACTTTTTAAACAACCATCTAACTGAATTACCTAATTATGGCATCACTGTATACGCTAAATACACTATATGGACAAAACTATTGGGACACCTGCTCATTCATTTGTCTCCTTCATCAACATTCAGGGTTAACAAAGTCAGGATCTTGGATGATCCCCAACTCATCCCAAAACTACTGGATGGAGGTCCATCTTTCCAGAGAACACAGTTCCACTCCTCCACAGCTCAATGCTGGGGCCTTTATACCCCTCAAGCCCATGTCTGGCATTAGGTTCATGTTTATCTGCTCCAAAGTGTGCTGGTCTACAGGTGAGGCTTCTCTACATTTTATATTTATATATGAATATTATTCATTTATTTCTAGGGTTTGATACTTATTGATATTTGGGGTGCCGGGGTGTCAGGGTGGCACGGTGCACCTTCACCTCCCAGCACTTGGGTCCTATCAAGGCCCTACCTGGGTGGAGTTTCCATATTCTGCCTGTGTCTGCATGGGTTTCCTCACATGTTTCAAAAACATGGATCAGGAGAATTGTCTGTTCAAAATTGCTCTGGTATGTGTGTGTGTGTGTGTGTGTGTGTGTGTGTGTGTGTGTGTGTGTGTGTGTGTGTGTGTGTGTGTGTGTGTGTGTGTGTGTGTGTGTGTGATCTCTATGTGCGACTGGAAGGATGGGGGTTTCACTCATTTATTCTTTGTTCTGTGCTGCTGATTTAAATTCCAGGTTATTGTACATGATTTGCAGATGTCAGGGAGTCACATCCATATGCGGGAGAATCCCGTGTCTTCCGGGAGAAGTGAGATATCTGTATTTCTTGATGATTGACGTTGAAAGTATTTTTTCAAATCCTTTGTTTCTTTTCATTTCTTCTCCATTGGGAGGGCTTTATTAACTTATTTAACTCAGTTCAGAATGTCAGAAATGATTCAAATAAATGAAGAGGCTGATCTACATAGAAGTGAGGCTTTGGAATCTGCTGTATTCCCCCGGCACCACACCTTCTAGTGGTCTCCTAATGGAGCTTAGAGCTGAATCACTTTTGACCAGTGCTTGATGCTTCTAGTGTTAATCAATAAAGGAACGTTGAACAAAGGAACATTCCACGTGGACCCCTGTCCCATGGACAAACGAACCCCCTCATGGACTGAGCCCTGGGTCTTTCTGCACTCAAGCTACACTTCAAACAGTATCTCAGTCATTTGGGCAATACACAAAACAGACTGGCGTGAGAAAGAGGACGAGAGAGACTTACAGGAAAGTAGAGAAGAAGTGCCCCAAACAAGATAGCCTCCAGCAGGACCAGGCCTGAAGCTCTGATGCTCTGAAAGAGACAAAAGGCACAACATGAAAGGGCTGGAGATGTGGGAACAGAACATATCATCACAGATTACAGTTTTCTGACCACAGAACGCTCTGGTGCAGATCAACAAACATGACACACACAGGGCGTAGAGTAGCCAAGTCACCTGATCCATGTTTTTGGAACATGGGAAGAAACACATGCAGACATGGGGAGAACATGGAAACTCCACCCAGATAGGGAATTGAACCCATGACCCCAGTGCTGGGAGGTGAACGTGCAAAGCACCAAGTCACCATGCCAGCCTTGACCTGTGGAGCAGTGGAACTGTGTTTTCTGGAATTGGGGATGAGTTGGGGATGAAGTGGGTTGGCGATCATCCAAACTCCTGACCTCATTAATGCTCTTGGTGCTAAATGTCATTGATTTCAGAAGAAACAATGAATGTGTTCAAATATTCATCTGTAAAGTGTATTTATTTCAAACTTCTTTTGAGGGAGCCACCCACGTGGAGCACCACCTAAGCAGAGATCTGTATGTGTGACCAGAGGGATGGAGGTTCAGCCGTTAATTTCATTTCCTGGTTATTGTACACGATTTGCAGGCATCAGGGAGTTGCCCTCCATGTGTGGGAAAGTCCCCCATCTTCAGGGAGATGTGAGATGTCAGCATTTATTTAATGGTTGAGAATTTGGTGTTTCCTCTTTATTTCTTTTCAGTTTCAATAAGAAATGCCCTGCGTTGCATCAGTCTAAGTGAGGGGTGGAGGGCTTTATTACGAACGTGATATACACAGGGTCAGCATGGCCGCCAGCAAACTCGCGACTCGTTTCAGAACGTCATTAAAGAAAGATGAAGAGGCTGATCTACATAGAAGTGAGGCTTGGGGATCTGCCTGCACATCGCTGTGTTCCCCCTACACCACTCCTCCTAATGCACTCCTAATGCAGCTGGAACATTAGAGCTGAATCACTTCTACGCCCCACAGGCTAATGCCTTCCCTGTGAATAGAGCTTTCTGCGCCGAGCCCTTTCTCCCTCTTTTATGCCAGAGCACCTGAATAATATGATTGAGCCGAAGCAACTGCAGGGCACGCAACAGTGGACGTGAATAGTTCTCTACGTCACGTAGCCGCGCTCCAGTATCCACAAGAACATGGCATCAAAAATAAACACAGAGCAGTAGACCCGGGATTACGGCTGAGAGCTCGGGCGTGTTTGAGAGAGAGATAACTCCTCTCCTATAACGCTTTTCCTCCCTCATCCGTCGCTGCGGTACATCTTCCCCCCTTCAGAAGAAGAGAAATGAGAACATTTTGTTTCAATAGTAACAGGTGTCGAAGGCCTGCCAGCTGCTCTGCAATCACCGGCATCAAGGGCTGAAATGGAAACGAAATGTCCAATCCGAAACCTGTCCGCCTAGGTTAGACTGGGTCCGACGTCCCCGTCGATCTTTCTCGGGTGTCGCCTGCACTCGGACTGCACCCGTAAGGAATTAGAATGCTGGCACTAGCAAAACACACGACACCCACATATTTGTAGTCTAAATGGAAATGTCAACTCAAGGAAATCTGACTCTATAAACATGATCCACTACAGCTCAGCAGCAGGATCAGTGTAGCCTCTACGAGGGAACACTATTCGGAATCAGAGTCACAGCTGTTATAATCCGGATTATAGAAACTGAATTAAAACATGGGTTGACTGATCAAATTCCATATACAGTACAGTAAGCTGAATTAATAGTACATTGATCAGTGCTTCACCCGTTTCCATACTTAAGATACACTCATTCACATGGTTATGTGAGAGCTACACCCATTTCTGTGGGTAATCTACACCCGTTTCCATGTTTCTGCTAGAGTTACACCCATTTCCACGGTTCATCTACACTCTTTTTCATCTTTCTTCTACAGCTACACCCATTTCTGTAGTTAATCTACATCCGTTTCCATCTTTCTGCAGGCTACATCATTTCTATTGTTAAACTACACCCATTTACATGGTTGCAACCACATTAATGTCTATGCTTAGTTATTATTTTCCTAAGCAAACTGCATTCCAGTGGTTACGCTAAGAGAGTGGGTGCTTTACAGCCCTACTTACTGCATTATGATGGTCAAACAGTGCATAAGTGCTGAGTCAGTATTACTCTTATACACTCTGAAGCCACTCCAGGGTGAAATCGGCAGATCTCACTGTTCCAAAGACACACATTCACTCTTATAATCCCCAGATTATGAAAAAAGCCTTTAATGAGTTCAGTGAATGTACAGACTTAAGCGGTACTTTAGGTGTTTAGGTGTATTTGTCAGCAGGAAGTCCAGTCAGGTGCAGGTCAGTGTGTTAGGGTTAAAGATGAGCCAACTGACCAGAAACATCCATCCATCCATAGAGTGACATACGACTGTACAGCTTTTACACTAAACTGCATCATCAGCACAGCCACAGGAAACTCATCCAGCAGTGAAGGTGTACATCAATATTAATGGTTTAATGTCTTACTGTAAGAGGGCCTTCAGAATCATCAGTGAGAGTCAGAGAGAGCGTCTACCTGTAATTAACTCTATTTAACATTAGAATAAACCCAAATAAACATAAAGTCAGTGTCAGTAAGAGAGTCTACCTGTAATTAACTCTATTTAACATTAGAATAAACCCAAATAAACATAAAGTCAGTGTCAGTGAGAGCGTCTACCTGTAATTAACTCTATATAACATTAGAATAAACCCAAATAAACATAAAGTCAGTGTCAGTGAGAGCGTCTACCTGTAATTAACTCTATATAACATTAGAATAAACCCAAATAAACATACAGTCAGTGTCAGTGAGAGCGTCTACCTGTAATTAAAAATATAACACTGTATGGATTTATTCAGTGAAACCAGCAGCACATCAGAAGAAGGTGACTTGCTGGACCTGAAATTCCCACCTCTGCAGCACATTCTATTTCGGAACAGCTGTTTATCTGTATGTTTTTAAATATTCCATAATTTCAATGTGTTAAAATCGTTAAAAAATAAATAAATACAAGAAATAAATATAAATATATATATATATATATATATTGTGCTTTTAAAGAGTAGAGGAGATGTTACAACTGTACACAAAACAAGTAATCTGACCAGAGGCATCCAAACTTTTACATAACACTGTACATATAGAACGCTGTACGTATATACAGTGTGTGTGTATGTGTGTGTGTGTGTGTGTCTCTGTGTGTGTGTGTGTGTGTGTGTGTTCATCTTTTCAGTTGCAGTTCAAAAGAGCACATGAGCTCAAAGGAGGCTTTCTGGTGCATGGCGAAGCAGATTTGAGGGGCTGTCTTTTCTTTGGGGGCAGACAAGCAGAGGCTTTATTGTGAGCATGTGTGTGTGTGTGTGTGTGTGTGTGTGTGTGTGTGTGTGTGTGTGCGTGTGTGTGTATGTGTTGGTTTTTGCTAGAAAAGATCCAGGTCTATTTATAAAGAAATGCATAGAGGAACACCATAGAAAGCATCTTTTCACTACAGCTTAATACGCTCTCTCTGCCAGGAGGCCTGACTTGAACTCCTTTTCTCTCTCTCTCCCTCTCTCCCTCTCTCTCTCTCTCTCATATCAGTTTAAAATGTCGTGTTTTAGTGAAAGAAGACACCCGTGTGCGTGTGGGACACTGAATGATAATGGTTGTCATTCTGTGGAATACTGCTGGACAGCTCCTCCATAAATAAGAACAGCGTGAGAGCTGCCGTAAGATCACAGGCTACAGCACTCAGCACTGTATGATTGAGCCTCATATTGTATATCAGAACCTCACTGTTACTGTATCACAATATTACTAATCTTACATTTGCACTGGTGCGTGAAAGTTTGTGAATCCTTTAAAACATTCTATATTTCTGCACAAGATTTTCACAAAAAAGCAGAAAAGAAGAAGCAAGTCAAGCATATTACACTCACTAATTTATTTAATGAGGACATTTGTCCAATATCACCAGAGAATGTGGGTCTCCAGTGAATGTGGGTCATGCACCAAGACAACGACCCTAGGCACACAAGTGAGTCTACTGTGGCGACCCCTAAAGGGAGCAGCCCGAAAGAAGAAGAAGAAGAAGAAGAAGAAGAAGAAGAAGAAGAAGAAGAAGAAGACGTTTTCTAATGACCCAGTCAAAGTCCTGACCTAACCCAGATACTGAAAGCAATGGTTCCCATACTTTTGCCACTCACAGAAGTATAATATTGGTCCATTTCCCTCAATAAATAAATAAATGAGTGTAATTTGTTTGATGTGGAACGAGCTGTTACAGGAAACCAGTGAAGCAGCAACACAGTTACAGTCTCTTATTATAGTGTCTCATTATTGTTTCTCATTATTACTGTCAGTCTGTCAGTTACTATATAACAGGGGTCTCCAACTGGATCTGCAATGGGCTAGTGGAGCTGAAGGATTTCATTCCAGCCAACCCGAAGCACATGATCATTTGTCTGAAGACTGGCCAACTATGTAAACAAGCATTGCACTGGCTCAGCAGTTTCATGCGCTTGCAGTGTGATCTGAGAATCACAGGTTTGCTTCTTGAGTAAAAATTGTCATACTCTCTTGCTCCACATCACACCCAGTGCAATTCTTCGCTGGTGGACGCATCTTTGGTCTGGGATCTGGCGCATGTTGGTTGTCTAGCAATGGTGGCGGTTTGATGGCTGGCTTCATATATATTGGAGGAGGCATGTGCTTGTCTTCACCCTCCTAGTGTGGGGGGCATCATATGTGTTGGGAAGAGTCCTAATGTGAATTGTGATTTGTCATTTCCAAATTGGGGTGAAAAATTGAGTTAAACTTTCCTATGGGGGCCCTGAGTGGTGTAGTGGTCTAAGGTGGGTGGGTAGATGGCGCTCTTCCCAAATCTCTTAAGTGTGCTGCTGGTCGGACGGAAAATGGCAAAAAATATTTAAAAAAAAAAGTTTCCTATGAATTTTCTTAAACTACGCCAGATTTTAATAATACGTTTGATGAAGAAATGTCTTTTAAAGAATGACTGACGAATAAGGTCCAGTGTTACTGAATGACAGCCATACAGCATCCCAGTTTCAGTGTTACTGAATGACAGCCATACAGCATCCCAGTTTCAGTGTTACTGAATGACAGTCATAAAATAGTTTAATATTTTTTGGACATTAAAGTGATGTTGAATCTGTTTTGGTGTTACAATATGACAGTCATACATAGTGGGGTAAGTTACTTTATAACAATAATGAAGTTTCACGTTGTTACTGTATCTCAGTGACTGTATGAAAATGTTACTTTATGTCTTATAGTATCTCATTTTCAGTGTTACAGTATGACAGTGCAGTGTCTTGTTTTCTTGTTATCTCATTGTTGTAGTGTTTTGGTTACAGGTAGAGTATTACACTATGCCCATTACCACCTACTGTTACCGAATGACTCTGATAGTTTCTATTTCAGTGTTTCAGTATGATAGTCACACAGCATTAGTCGATTTGCATTGTATGTTTTTAAAACAATCTGAGTTATTCTGTTACTGTACCTCATAATAATAATAATAATAATAATAATAATAATAATAATAATAATAATAAAGGGGTCTCATTGTCAGTGTTTCTGTCTGACAGTCTCATAGTATCTCACTTCCAGTGTAATCATGTTAGGGATCAAGATATGTACAGTAGTGTCGGTGTTACTGCAGATATTCCTCACCTTGTTCCTGCGGAAATGGTAAACCAGCACCATGCTGATGAAGTCCAGCAGCATGCAGATGCCCTGGAAGGACAGCACAGCAATGCTCAGATAGCTGTCGCCGCGGTCAACGCAGGGTGTGTCATCTTTGCAGTAGGCACAACCCTTCTGACAAGGTAGACAATGCCTGGGGGAGTCTGCATCGTACGGAAGACCCTCAGGACCGTCCTCTGTGTTCCCAGTCTTCCCTGTTTAAAGAGCAAACATGGATTTATCAGGAAAAAGAGAGAAACCTCACTTTTTAATTCAGAAATAGCTAAATTAATTCATCAGTTGGCTGAATGAATCATTTGGTCAAACGAATCAGTTGGCTGAATCAATCATTGGGCAATACGAATCATTTGGCTGAATGAATCATTTGACATTCATATATAAAATTTGTGATTCTTTATTCCTCAACTGGGTGTCGTTTCAAAACAGTGGGATATGCACTTCATTTGGTTAATATCGGTTGATATTATGGGAAGATTTATGATGTTAGCAGAAATGCCACAATAAAGTTATTTTGCATTTTAACTTTCAATGGAAGTCAATGTAAAAATATTTATTTCAAAGTAATTTTGAAGCATGTTTATGGTTCATTGATCAAATTATGAAACAAAGTAAAGAACAAATGTTATTTGCACAAATTCTATTAATTTGTTGTCCACTGGCGGTCTTTTAAGACTCTCAGAAACCTGTCTTTTAATGCTTTTGTGGATTTAGGTCCACTAGTCTAGTTCAGTGTCAAAATCATTAAGATGCTCCACCCACTGTAATAGGGAGAACCGCTTCTTTATCATTGTCACTCCAGCCTCAACATGCCGTTTACAGCACTATGTGAGTTTGGTGAAGTGGGCAGGACAACGTTTGTGAGAACTGTGTAATACAGTTTAAAATCCTATAATATTTCTATACCGCCTCAGTCCACATGCTTCTTTCTCTTCAGATGCTGCTTCTGTGTCTCTCAGCTTGTCCAGAACGGTGTGTATAAAGCATGTCCTTTAGGGGCGAATCAAAGTGTGACTTTCTGCCTGTAGCAAGAATTTCCAGTTCTCACATAATGTTGCTTTAAGGGTTATATTTTAAGGGGACTTGAGTTTAAAACAGTCAGTATTTGATTTGGGAACACGTCTAATGTCAGACAAGCTAAACAAACATACATACAATGTAATCATCTACTGAATGTGAAAACGTGAGCTATTGTTTAGTAAGAATTTTGGTGTGAAGGGGAGGAAAATGGGAATTCGGATCCACAGTTGATGTCTACTACTTTGTACTTTGCTATCACGTCCAGGACCTTCAATAGCAAGGTTTATATCAGATGGTTTTGTGTTTTACAGACTGATCTACTGACCGTTCTATTCCATAAAAACGAAGGTCATTTGTATTTTATTCAGACTGTAGCTTCCCACATTTTTGTTATTATTTTGTGGGACCATTTACTGGTTTTCTTCCATTCTAAAATGGTCTATTACCATTTTCTAAACAGCACTGAGCAAAGTGCAGACAAATTAGAAATCTGAGATTGATTATAATGTCTGCCGTCAATCAAAACTGGACAGTGGTACAAAGGGGCAATAAGACATGGGGGGTGTGGTGAAGACAATTAACTACACAGATGTTAAGTGCAGAGGTGCCCAAAGAAACATTTAACACTATAACAAGAGCTATTGTAAAAAAATGACATTTTCTATAATACTTAGCAGGAATTGGAATAAAAAGCTCCTTAAATTAGCTGATAATATGGATTGTGTCCATCTCCCAGTGGTCTGGATGTCTGATGAGCTGGACTCAGTGAGGAAGTGTGGAAGCACCATCTGTCCTCTCACATTTACGCAGCAGCGGCTTCCACTTCACTCCCACAGTCTACAGCTTCTCACCTCATCGCTATCTACTTTCATGCCTTTCATTTGCAGGTTATCCAACTGATCTGATTAAGAAGATGTAAGTCATGGATCAAAACAGGTGTGGAAGACACCTGTGAAAGCATTCCGAAGGCTTCAGCTCGAGGCGATACTGAGATTTACAGCTATCTATTAGGTCAAGTAGGGATGAAACCAATCTCATCAAGTGCCAGCACATCAGAGGGAGTCCACTTCAGCAGAAGAAAAAGTACCAATCCAGTAATTTACACTCATCATCCAAAATAGCTGCACCCAGAAGGACGTGTGGGATTGCAGTGCTGTTGGGAAGGAAGATGAAGGTGATCAGGATCAATAACTGATTATAAATGTATCTGATCTGATCAATATTTATTGATCTACTCATACAGAAGTCGTGTCTCTCAGTACGGCGTCGGGTTTAACGCAACATGCCAGACATCTCTGCATGGAGTTGTAGACGTTCCTAATGGTTTCCTCTGATGATCCATCCCATGCAGCTTGAATGTTCTCACTCAGTTCTACAGATGGTGTGGTAGGGGTGGAGTGTTTATAGAGCGTCCAATAGCATCCCACACATTTTCAATCAGGGATAGATCTGGAGATGAGACCGACCACGGCGTAGTATCTGTGTCTTCAAGATGAGATCTTGAGACGGCAGCAGTATGTTGTTGAATAGAGCACCGTTGGAATAGAGCACCGGAGTGTGTGTTCAGAAAAGGTAGAACCACTGGTTGCAGAACCTCATTAACGTAACATTGGGCTGTTAAATTGTCTGTAATGAATATCAAAGGTGATCTGATCATCATACGAAATTGAACCCACACCAAGACACCCAACGTTCTGGACGTGCAAAGTGTGACAACAAACCGTTGATCTTAGCACTGACTACGGTGCCTCCACACGTCTTCAGTAGACATCTCCATCAAGACAGAAGTGGGACTCCTCCCTGAAGATGATCCACTGCCATTCTGAGGGACTTCATGACAGTCTGGACATCACTGAAGTTGAGCATTGCAATTGGTTGAGTCCTTCTGGGTGCAACTGATGAGTCTGTTTTCAAGTTCACACTGTCTGTCTGCAGACATTATGCAGACAGCACTGCCTGTCCCACAGACAAGCAAAGCCAAGAGCATGGGATGCCTTGGAGCTGCCACAGTCAAGCCTAAATGTTCATTATGCAGAACGTTGGTTAGAGGGTGTAAACCCCCCCAGAATTGGGATCTGGAGCAGTGTGACGTACCAGACAAACAAACTGCGCTGTATCAACAATAGGTGCAACATAAAGTAGCTTAAAAAGCTGTTTTAGTAGAATGAGCAGAAGATCCCAGAACTTACTCTTGTAGCCATTAAAAGCTACTCTGTTTGGATGGTAGAAGTCACTCTTGCACTGGCATTTATATTTGTCCAGCACGAAGCCGTGTCCTGGAATGGGCAGGCACTGGAAGAAAGAGAAAGAGAGAGAAAGAGCGAAGAAAATGAGACTACAGCAGAGGTTAGCTGATCACAGCAAAGGCAAACAGCATCGCAGAAGATCTCAACCCCCATCGCCAATGTCCCGAGGGACAGCTCTAATACCCCGTTTGTAAGAATGCAGGGTGGATATAGGCGGTGGAAGCTGAGATGGTGGGAGAACTACACAGGAACCTCTCGCCAATTAAAAGATCAAACAGTTTCATATAGAGCTCAAATCTCTGAAGCCCATTTGAAATCAATGAGCAGCACAAGTGTGTCGAGAAGCCGGTGGTGAAGAGGAACGCTACAGCTCAGTGTGCCTTCCTTACGTTCCATATTCAGTCAGCCTTTCTGGATTGATGGATGGAGTTCAGTTATTCCTGCAGTGCGTATGTTACACTTACAGTTACATCCCGTCTGATCTATATCATCATCATCAGCATTGTGTACATTCAGTTGATATCAAATCCATTTGTCTAAAACATGTTTTACACTAATTACTCTTTAACCCTTAAAAGTCAGCTTCACAGAATAATGTGTCATTAACATTAATTCAATAACATTTTTGTATAAACCGAATGGAAATGTGTATTTCAACACACGAATTCTGTTCAAACAGCAAGTCATAATAATGAGATACTAAGTCATACCGTCACATATGAAATAATGAAGATAAGATAACGACGTGCTGTTTAATAATTATGACTTTCACATTATTCTGACTGTGACGTTTTGACTTTCTGATTTAATATCTCATTATCATTCATTATCTCACAATTGTACGTTAATATCTCATCATTCTGACGTATGATCAAAGTGTCTTGATAATGAGATCATAATTATGTCATATGCTATCATAACTATTACTTATTATCCCATAATTAAACTCATAATTACTATGATAATAACTTAACTTCTCATAATTATGACACAACCCATAATTTACTTATTCTCATAATGATTTAATCATATTTACTTTCATAACTATGACTTAGTATCTCATAATTAACTTAATGAATCTCATGATTTACTATCTCATAATAATGACAATCAAACATTATATTTATTTAACGTTTCATAATTATGACTTAGTATCTCATAATTAACCTAAGCTCATAATGACTTACTAGAATCTCATAATTACAACTTAGTATCTTACAATCATGTCTTCTCATAATTATGACTTATTATTACCTTCTCATTATCACTCATTATCTCATTATTGCAACTTACTCTTTCATACTGTTGACTTATGACTTAATTTATCATTATTATTAGTATCTCACACTTACTGGTCTCATAATTATGACCATCTCTTGTCTCTAAATGGGCTTCCATACAGAATCTAGTAGCAGGGATTTTATGAAATTGTACTTAAATTAAATATTTTGTTGTTGATGTTCAGAGTTAATACCCTTGATTGCAGAGGAAACATTGAACAAACAGGTTTCCTGATACTTTTCCAAAACTCAAAAATGTAATATCAATGTAAGAAGCAATAAGCAGTAATAATAACTTTGAATGGTATTGAAGATTCATTACAATTGAAGATAATCAATCATATGTTAATCTGATTGATTTTAGATGATCGATAGATTTTCATTTAATGCAAATAATACATTTCATACTTTTACTCACAATTAAATCAGGATGTTGTTGTAATATTATAATTGAAGTAGTATTTGTTAGTGATATTACAGTAAAGTGGTGTCTCAGGGTGGATGCCCTGGCCACTCAGATTGGATTTTAAAGTGTAAAGTTGCATCACTCACAATGCAACAAACAACAACCATGTCAAATCTACAGTGACGGAAATGTGGGGATCCAAGAACAATGTGGCACCAGCGTGGCTGTGTAGTTACCGACAACCTACGCTATCACAGCAACCCATGCAGCTTGTTTGTGATGTCCAAGCACGCAAATCCAATCTGATCACTTGCAAACAGTACAGACAGTTGTATCAACAGGTCTGATTTGAGAAACCAGTCTAATTTGCCTGCAGTCTGAACATAGCCTTAGATTTGGTTAGGAGTTGAAACCGGGAAACCGGGAAGGTCGCTCTCCAGGAGATGGTGTAGAGATGTCTGCCATAGAGAGTGGTATGACATCCACCACATTTAAAACCCCCTTAATAATGCCTTCAGCTGAAGAGTTCAACATGAAATTTGATGACTTTTCCTAAAGGGTCTCCAAGATTGGAAAAAAATTCCAATTTCTGCCATTTCCGAAGATACAGAATTGGGAAAACTCAAATATTCATGAAGACAGACTTGTATGAAGGTTGTTGATTCCAGCGAAGTAGATTAGGGGGTTAAAACTCAAGTAAGGCATTTTTCTAGGGGTTTAGTGAAGACAGGTCATTTTTGACCCTTAGGACACATACAGAATATTAAGACAACATGAGGATTAAACCAGCCTCCAAAATCCAGCAGACCCTGGAGATTCTGTAAAAGACCACACATGTTTAAGGAGGTCCGTGTCCCTTAATGAAGCACCAAACTCTCGGATGCTTACACAGATCCACCTTTCAGAAGAGGAGGAGAGGCCTATTTCCAGTTCTATTTCTAGCTCTCCGGCTTCTCTGGGCTGATGGCTGGGCGTTCATGTGGAGCGCCAGACAGCCGTAGGAGAACAGCCTCACTCACGGGGTTTGGGAGATAATAGTCTACTTACTATTCACACAGAGGAAGGAGTTATGAGATGGAAACTATCAGCCCACTCCGTGGGGCTCCTCTCAAAAACGAATTTAATAATGATTAAAAACACTTTGACTGTATTCACGCTGTATCACGAGTTCAGACGGCCGTACGAAACACTGAAAGTGTGAACCGCACTTTCCGTGCAGCTAATGTCGCGTGACAGATGCTCTTGTTCGTAGGGGGTTAAGTGTTTACATTTCTAAACACAAAAACGATCAAACGTAGCTGTTTATGTCGATGCCTTCGAGGGTTTAAACAGCCACAGAAAGTCATAAAGGTCTGATCAGTATCATTTAACAGAGTGATGTTCAGCCACCGCCTAATTAAAGAGCTGTTCTCAGAACTCGCAGCAGCACTGACACAAGGGACGGTGATATTACACCGGAATCGGATCCGTGCATCACTACTACAGTGTAAAAACCCTTCACCCCACTTTACTTTACAGTGTAAACCTGGCACAGTCTCCTATTTGACGATAGCATCTTCTATGCATTCAACTTTACAGTGTAAACGTTGGGATTCAGTTCATCCCAATTCTTTTATGGTTTAAATTGACACAGTGTCATATTTTACACAACAATGTTCACCTTTAGAGAGTAAACACGGTTTGAGAACCTGTTTTACAGAAACTGGACGCTGCCTTTCAGTTTGCACATTAAACTTCACTCAATTCTACTTTACGTGAATCCCTTCACTGAACTCTATATTCATATATTAACCCCACATATCTCATGTTAGGTTGATGATGGGAAATTATTACATCAGCTACTCTCACGGCTCAGTACAGAGCTGAAAATCAACAGGTCACGATGAGATTTCGTGGTTCTCCTGTTGGCCAGGCCAGACTGGGGCTCATATTTCCCGTTCTAAAATAAGCACCACATATCATCAGTTCACCGCAGCAGCCTTTCTTCATGAAGGAACGTGTCTACTTTCAAACCTTGTGAGGCTTCATCAGAAAGCAGCTTTTTGAGTCTTATTACTCCAAGTCAAGTCCAAGCAAAATAAGTTAAAACCAATCACATCAGCCACTAATGACGAAGGTATGGAAGCAGAATTGGAATCGTACAGCATCGATTCCACTGCGTAATCCATTTTTGCAATTTATTAAAACCATTTGGATCATGTGAGAATAAGGTCACCATGTCCAGTGCAAAGAACCAGCTGTATGGTTATAAAGCCCTCAAGAAATGTCAAATGAAATGAAAAGCCCTCCCAGAAGGGTTGAGGACCCCAAAACCCATATTAACATCCCTTACTTCAATAGAAATGATGGAGGAGCAGATATCTACTCTGATCTATAATCTATTAGACAGCAGAATGTGGGCGTTGGCCGAGTCAGAGGAGAGGCTGACGTTTTCTATAGGAACGCACAGAGAAATCAAACATATCAGTTCCAAGGTCAGACGTGATGAGCATGAACCACCGTAACGTTTCCGCAACACTCACAACTGACACAATACACACACGCTACCAGCTGACAGCAGTTTCTGCTTGTCTTGAATTGAATTACAAGCTACAAATGTCTGTGTATTGTGTGAATAAACCCTGTTAAAGGCTGCGTCAGTAACCATATTCCACACTGTTATGGTCAAACTAATGTCCTGCATGTGACTGCAGGTTTGCATTCGGCAGCTGTCCTAGGGGTTTTGGTAAATATTTGGTGTCTCATTCCCGAGGGTTGCCACCTGTACGGTCCATTTTTTAGGATCATCCCCACAGTTTTGAATGTAATTTTTGATTTTTGGTGAAATGTGTAGAAATTTACACAAACCCTAATTAGTTGCTACTGTTACTATTACGTC
Organism: Acestrorhynchus altus; assembly: GCA_034509495.1. Classification (NCBI taxonomy): domain Eukaryota; kingdom Metazoa; phylum Chordata; class Actinopteri; order Characiformes; family Acestrorhynchidae; genus Acestrorhynchus; species Acestrorhynchus altus. The sequence continues at coordinate 35,298,922 of CM067507.1, forward strand.
CAGCAGCAAGATATCATTACTTCAGTACATCCGGGTATTGGATGGGGGTCCAGTGTCCCCTAATGAACTATGTATAAGTAGTTTGACCAGAGGAAGGGGGGTCCCTCCTTTGTGAGCCTGGTTTCTCCCAAGGTTTCTTCCTCCAGCTCTGAGGGAGTTTTTTCTTACTGTCCCCCTTTGGCTTGTTCACTGGGGGGTCTATTCTGGGGGTCTGTTAACCTTTTATTTTATTTTTTATTTTTATAAAGCTGTGGCAACATCAGCTGTGAAAAGTGCTATACAAAAATGTTTTGTATGTTTGATTGATTGATTGGTTGATTGATTGGTTGATTGATTGATTGATTGATTGATTGATTGATTGATTGATTGATTGATTTCCTACCATCGAATCACAAAGCAAACCTGGTTTTGAATGTAATTTGACCAGGTTTTTGTCTCAAATAGATTTTGATGGATTTTGGAAAGGGGGGCAACCTTTACTAAACCGTGGCCATCACTTATTTTCACGTAGGTGGGATGTCACGTTAGGAGCTTCATATATATCTTATCTAAACTCTTCTGAAAGGTAGCTGCTGTTTACAAAAGCTCCAGTCCAGCACAGCTGACTGATTTCCCTGCTGTGAATTAAACCAGGAGTGCTTGAGCAGGAAACGCACAAAGCAGTGCAGAATTCCAGCCCACCCTAAAGTTCCCAGCTCTGATATAGATGTTTCTTAGTGCTTCCAATTCCTTGGCTGACAAACTGTCTACCGTTTGATGGTTGCAGGATGGATACAGGTGCTCTACAGCTTGACACTTTTAATCATCTGCCTCAGTTTCATCAAACAGAGAGAAAAAGGGAGAAGAGGGAAGTGTTTTGATGGAAGACAGCCAAGATGAAAGGGATCAATTATAAGCCTGTCTAAGACAATGTCTGCAGGTTCCCTTCGCTGCTGTGACTGCAAAGCAGCACTGCTGAATGGAGGCTGATGGTGGTAGATAAATACACATATGTTACACCGCAAGTGAACAGTCACTTCTTGAAGTTGACGTGTTGAAGCAGGAAACATGGACAAGAACCAGAATTGATGTTTTAGATGACTGGGTCAGAACATCTCTAGAACGTCAGGCAGGTTTTGTGTAGTGGTTTGCATCTACCTAAAGGTCAACCAGTCAACCGGTGACAAGGTCATGGGCACCTAAAGCTTATTGATGATTGTGGAGATCCCACCTCACAATTTACAGGACTCATCTTGGTGCCAGAATCCACAGGAGACCTTCAGAGGTGTTGTGTAGTCCATGTCTCCTTGGGACAGAGCTGTTTTGGCACCACAAGGAGGGCCTTCATAATATAGGTGAAACTCTGATGGATAGGATTGATGTATTGGTGGTTTTCTGACTGTTCAGTTCAGAGTGTGTGTTCAGAAAAGGTAGGACCGTTGGTTGCAGGACTTCATTAACATAACGTAAGTGCCTGTAATGAAGACCAAAGGTGATCTGGCATCATATGAAATTACACCCCACACCATGACACCAAGCCTTCTGGGTTCATTGACCATCTCCACCAAGACAAAAGTGAGTCCCATCACTGAAGACGCTGTTTATTTTAAACTAAAATGACCCAAAATGGGATTGACTTCTGTAGGTCAGGCTGCTCTATAGACCTCTACACACAACTAAAGTAAGAACCGTGTGTGAACACAAAGGAAAAACAGGCTGTTGGTGCTGATAATGGGGTGTTGCATGAATCTATTGATACGTGACTCACAGCTCAAAGTGAAATTGACTTAATTGGACTAACTATAAATCATACAGGGACATGTAGCCACCTGCTCCCCTCCACGTCTCTGTTTATGTTGGAGACACAGCTGTGGCAGCTGCCTGTCAGTATGTGTGTGTGTGTGTGTGTGTGTGTGTGTGTGTGTGTGTGTGTGTGTGTGTGTGTGTGTGTGTAGAGCTAATTGGCCCGATAACCCAACTGCGAGTCTGAAGAAAGGGTTTAACGGTGGGTGTCATGCTGTCACCCCACCAGGGTTCTTTCCAACCCTGTCACTCCACCCTGAGCTCCCAGAACAACAGCTCCAAAATCTCTCTCTAAACACACTCTCATACACTGCTTTCATTCGTCTCTTGTCCACCTTTTTGTCCATGGTCACTCATTCAGCCAGTCCAGTACTTCTGAAGCAGTGACTCGAGTGATCAGGTGAGGTGGAATAATGTTGGATCCAAAGTCTACAGGAAGGTACTCTCTATGTCCAAAGGTTTGTGGACACCCCTTCTAATGAATGCATTCAGCTTTTTTTGAGTTGCACTCCTACAGCTTGCCTAGTCCCTGTAGAGAAGGCACCATAGCAAACAATAGGTGTAGGAGGATCTGCACAATATTAAGCAGGTGGTTTTAATGTTATGGCTAATTGGTGACTGTGACTTCAAACTCTCTACTGTTGATTATTTTATTCATATCATGAATGCTGTGCATTCATGATATGAATGACTTACTCTGCTTATACCCCGATATAGATCTAAACATCAATATATCGCCCAGCCCTATGTGTCACTCACTCCAGTCGCAGCACTCCTCATAATGTAAAAATCTGATTGGCTGAGTAGAGTCACGATATATATATATACATGCAGTGCATGTGATTGGTTTGTGATTTCTTGGACCAGTAATTCTTTACCATAAAGCCTAGAAAAAATGGGCCCTTTAAAATTGAGACTCATTAGATCTGGATAGAGCAGCATCTGAGTCTTGACCCAGAGTGCGTCCCACCTATTAGTGCCCTCCGTTGTAGTTAAAAGCCTTCTCTGGACAGTAAACAGGATAGTCTCTGGACTGAAGAAACAGTGAATGAGTAGGTGTACCAGGTGATGGTAGCTAACCATGGACACTGGGCACTGAGAGGACCCAGAGAGGACAGCAACACTATCCTATAAGGTGGTAAAGAGGCTAGATGATGTCATTCATTCTGCCCCAGAAAATGTAAAAGAACAGTTCAAACAGACCAATACGGCTATGATATTTATTTCTATTGTGAGTGTATCCAACTTCACTTCTGCAACCACAACCACGCATTTCCTCCGGCCCTCGAGATGGACTCATACAGTACTTACAGCTCACACAGTCCATACTGACAGGATACGATATGCCTTACATAAGGCCACAGTGAAACCCAATCGTCTGCATGTGGGTTCAGCCAAATGTTCCCATATTGATCTGTTCTATAAAAAAACCCTGTTATTAACATTTCCTGAACTCGTGCTTCTTCATCATGTCTAATATACTTTACACTTCCTGTCATGAGCGCCGGATGCCTGCTATAGAGGACACGCCAGCACAGGCAGCGAGCGTACCTCTGGGAGAGGAAAACAATAAGGCTGCGATGTGGATCTATTTTCAAAGTGTTATATGAAACAACAGGGGGTGGGCTTCTGAACGGGGCTAAAAATAGCACACTCTGCTGTAGCTTCTTTCTGGACCCTTGCTGGATGTCTTGCTTATTAGAGTTTATCTAGCTTACAGGCCTCAGGTCAGTCTGGTTCGGGGGGTCGCTGCAGTGCGGAGGGTCAAATGCTGGACATGCTCATGGAGGGCGTGCCCATAGAACTGACCCCAGCCGTTATAGTGCCGCACTGGAACAAACACGGACCCCTTGCGTGCACAGAAACAGCCTCCGTGCTCTTCGTCTCTCTCTGAGAGACAGAAAGAGAGGAATTAGGTAAAAGCAGCCCAGAGAGTCAGTGTGGTCAGTGTGAGAGCAGGAAAGAGCGAGAGTGGGGTCAGTGTGAGAGCAGAGAGGAATGTGTGTGTTGTCAGTGCGAGAGCGGTGAGTTGCAAGTATGTGTTCAGTGAGAGCAGGGAGGAGGAGCCTGAGATGCACTTACACTTCCAAACACCGCATTCCAAATTATTATGCAAATGATGTTTCTCTCTGATATTTTTTTCCTAAATGGTCAGTGCAAATGATGGTCAGTATAATTTACGTCATCAACAGTTAGAGCATAAATCAACTTTTATTAAGCAAACCTCTCAATAAACTCCAAATTATTATTTTTAGTTTCAAAACATTTTATAGGTTGAAAAAACTGAAAATGGTCATTTGTTGAATTCACAGCATTAAGAGTCACATTTACTGAAATCAAAATCCATCCATTCATCCTTTTTCTGTACCGTTCATTCCTGAATAGGGTCACAGGGGGGCCGGTGCCCAGCCAGCAACTCTGAGCGCAAGGGCAGTGCAGGAAACAACCCTAGACAGGGCACTAGTTCATCATAGGGCTCACACACACACTAAGGGCCACTTTAGAGACACCAATTCACCTACCATGCATGTCTTTGGACTGTGGGGGAAACCAGAGTACCCACGCGAACACGGGGAGAACATGCAAACTCCACACAGAAACTTCCCAGGTCGTCCCCACCCGGGGACCGAACCCAGGTCCTTCTTGCTATTCACTGTGCCACCGTGCCGCGAAATCAAAATCCATTTTAATTAAAAATATCTCAACAGGTTACTTGGTAACATTGAACATGTGAGTTTCTGCTTGAATTTCTTTGCAGGATGTAAGACCAGCAGTTCTGAGAACTGCCTCCCACACTCAGATCTTTAGCTTGATGATACTCCAAAGGTTCTCATTAGGGTTGAGGTCAGGGGAGGATGGTGGCCACACCGTGAGTTTCTCTCCTTTAATGCCCATAGCAGCCAATGACGGAGGTATTCTGTGCAGCATGAGATGGTGCAATGTCATGCATGAAGATGAGTTTGCTGCATAAGGCACAGTTCTTCTTTCTGTACCATGGAAGGAAGTCAGTCCTTCCAGACCTTCAGGGAGACGTTTTGGAGACGTTCTGACCCAGTCTCCTAGATCACAGTTTAGTTCTTGTCAAAGTGTCTCAGTGTCTCAGTCCATTTTTCCCGCTTCAACACATTGACTTCGCGACTCTTCACTTACTGACCTGTATATCCATCCCTACACAGGGGCCACTGGAACCAGATCATCAGTGTTACTGGCTTTAGGAGAACAGACGGTAGGGATGGAGGGATAAAGATAAAGAAGAGAGTAAGGCCCTGATAGTCTGACTTGGAAAAAACGGCATGTGCTCTGTACATTATATAAAACTTGGCAACTGTTGCTATGAAAGCATGCAGTTGTGGGTGGAGCATGGGCAGATGAGTTGCACCCTCGTCGTCATCATCATCATTAGCCTCTCCTGCAGATCAGCGAGAGACTACCGCCTCGGATATAATCCTCACATGACATTAAGACTCCATGTAAACACAGCCGTGCACATGACTCTGAGTCAGCCCTTCCTTTAGCATATTTGATTTCCTCTTCAGCGGTGTGTTTCCATGTCGACCTGAGCAGAGTATGAATGCAGCAGAAGGCCTCGGGGCATGTGTGTTTAAGTCTTCAAAGCATTTCCCATGTAAAATCATCGGCGCAGCGTAATCCATCCAGCCAATTAAAGGAAAGAGTGGTCTTAGTGGCGGGCCTCACAGAGAGGGCTGGAGGCTACACTTTAACAAAGACAGCTCTTCTGATGCACTGACAAACGCTGTTATCTGCAGGAGACCTGCTCACTCTAATTGCTTCATCTGGTCATAGCTTTGATGACCATGGACAAGTTGAGTTTAAAGGAGGTGAGAATTCCTTGGACTAGAGTTGAGGCGGAAAGCGCTCTCCCATTCGATCACATTCTATCAGTCACAAGTTTGGAGACACTTAAAGCAGCATTATGCAGCAATTTCAGAATCATACTGATGCTCCACTGAGCGCCATGCAGAGAATGCCATCTCTGACATTCCCACTCCGGGATGGAATTCCGCTACTGCACTATGGAACTTTGGTGATGCTGCATGAGATCACTCTCAAGAGAACCTGATAACGTGAATCATATTAGTGTAAAATCATCAATCCACATGCATCTTTCACTTTCACTTTCACTTTCACAGATGATGCTTCTCTAAGATTGTTCACAAATGCACTTGTATAGCTTCCCACTAGGGGGCGTTCAAAACATGAGTTTACTGTATTTACTGCAGTGGTGTAAAAGTGAATGAAACTCCCCACCTTAGGGGGAGCCCAGGAGTCAAAAATACCAGTTCTTGCATAAAGTTGCTTTAATGACAACACAAACCAGATCACACAGCATCCACCACCCGGATAAATGTTTTAAGCGACGGTCGGCAAACCAGTTGTCACCTACCAGTGCTGCCAGTGCTACTACTGCACTAAATTAAACCCAGAATCAATAGTATTTACTTTGGCTCAGTTGACTAATGAGTTCAGTACATTAAAAGTGACAAATCATGAGCCCCAACACAGCTGTTTCCGCTTTAAAGAACCTCCAGCAGAACCAAAACAGAGCTGTGAAATGGGTCTGAAGCCCAAAACCCCGAAACTGTTACACAACAATCTTAACTCATCATATTATCTCCCCCAATATTTACATAAACCCCACCCACAAGAGAAGGCTCTAATGCTGGTGAAATACACGACAGTGAGATCATGAGATCATGGGGTTGTTGATATTGGAAAGCAGCTCATCACCTCCAGACTCCAGGACTAGGAGTTGCTATGAGAACCATGCCTTGTGACCATGGGTGTTCCTGAGCCAGTGTCCATAAAGGAGAAGGTCAAACTCCACATGCGGCAAACTCAAAGCTGGGGTAGGACGCAGGGATCTGCTGCAGGCTGAAAGATAACGCTGATAGCTTGGCTTTTATAATCTCTTCTTTCCATCATCCACTCTAAACATATTTTAGTGTGTGTGTGTGTACAGACTGGACAGGAACGCCAGTGTTAAAGGAAGGAAAATAGGACAGATCTCCCTCAGACTGGAGGTAAGAACCCAGACATCCTTGCTTTAAAGTATCAACATTTAAAATAATGTTACACTTAAAAAGTCATTTGTATATTGAAATGCATTGGATATAAAATATTTAACTGACTAACCTTTCAAATTAAATTATGACAGAAATGGAACTTTCTCACCACATTCTATTATTTGTTCTAGTTTGATACCGTACACTATTCTTATGCGTTCTGTGTGTTTTTTGTTGTTCATTAAAAATAAAATTGGAAATCAAACTGCCAAGGAGTTCCTAGACTCGATAGCACACATCTAACCCTATAGAAATCCTTCTCAAACATCCTTGACCTGAATTCTGATCATTTACTTCACTGCTGTCTTATTAAACTGGTGCAATGCTGCAGACAAGCTATGAAATAGATGGAAATATTCATTTATGCAAAATATAGGAAATGACAATGTGGTTCACTGAACAGAAAATAGAGATTTTATCCACCAAAGACTGCGAGCCGGTCAACTGTGTCCCAGAAAGAGAGAATTCACCCTGTTAGAACTGTGCCAACTTGGGGACCAGGATACTCTATGAGGGGGACGATGGGACATCCCTTGAGTGCACTTTGGACTGTCAAAGCTGCAGCGCAGACTGAAACCAACCAGCTCACACTGAGAAAGCAGGCCACTGCATTTCACGAAAGGTGCAGAGAGTCACTGCCGATACTTAGATGTCTTGTGTGATCTGTTCACTCAAAGCACCTTCAGAGAAGGTCAGAGGTACGTACCACCATAAGAGTTAGAAGTGTGAATGCTGTTGCTTCCTAGTGTTTCTGAAGGACTGCCTAATCAGTCTTCACAGCAGATATAAAAGTCCAACCTGCTTGAGATGGAGCTAAATACCCAAAGATGATCAGAACCAGAAGATAACCAACACCTGGTGCTGTGAGCAGCAGATTCTTAAAGGTGGAAGTTCCATGAGCTTCCATGAGACATGGGTTCCCTATGGTCGGTTCACTACTTGCAAACTACTTACATCAAAACATCCCATAAAACTGGACTTGAGCTTAAAAGATGATGAGAGGCAGACACCCAAGAGAAGTTTGTTCCACCAGAACATTCCCAGACCACTGGATTTGAAATTTCTATGGTTTGGAGAGAAAACACTTGATATTGAAACGTGATTGACCTCAGCATTGAGTGTAAGAGAAGGTGAGGGGAGATGTTGACGTTGTTTTTGTTGCTGTTTGGAAAAATACTGAAGCACGCTGTCAGTTTTAGTATCGATCGTCCAGGATAACTTCATCTGCTATCTGTGATGGACACAGATTCACACCCAATTTGTCTTTGGATGAAGAAGGTCGTTCACAAAAAACATCTATTAGTGATCTGGGCTCTCCTCTGAGAGCAGCCTGGCTGACCGCCAGTTATGGTAATTATAGGGATGGACAGGTTTAATTCTTTCAGCGTTGAGAGCGAGTCTGTGCCAGGCATGAGGTAAACAAACGGATGCTTCCCTGCTGCAGATGCAGTGTTCAATTAATCTTCTCCTGTTTTCTGTTTCAGGCCTTTTATTAGAAGCTTGTCGAGCCACCGTTTATTTGTACGACTACGATGAAACCACCGAGCAAACAAACAAAAAACAACGTAGAGCTGATCGTTACAGCTCAATCTCGTTAAACACGGCCTCCACGGAGCTGATAACACACATTTTTGTGACTTACTGTCGTCTGCATCGATGCGTTTGACATTGCTGTGCGTCCTTGGGGTTTGCTGCCCATCCTCTTGGGGGGTGGGGGGTGGGGGGGGGTGCTATGGTTATGCAAAACAAGCAATGAATCAATGGTCTCTACAATTAGCAGCACTGTACTACTCACAAGAACTGGGAATAGAGCCCTCCACCCTGGGTGGTCATTCAGATATCCAAGATGTGAATTTAGCCACCATCAGGCAATTATGCTCTTTTCTGCTGACAAGTATTATAATATGGCCGAGGCCAGCTGCTGCTGCTGGGCTGTCTGTGATGGAGCAGATGAACTGGCTCTCTGTGAATGAAGATGAATGGCCTGAGTGCTGTAAGTGACGTGCAGCAAAAGCATAAGCTTGTCATTCACCACCACCCTCGCACACAGCTGCGTGGCAAATGAGTGCTTAGGGAAATATTCCACGGCACTGATCGTGCAAAAAGTGGCAATGTGGGTTTTTACTGGATAGATGAAGAAATGAATGACTTATAAAGCTCTATAAGGCTGAAAGGGTACCAAGAGGTCATTCTGACAGATTGCAATACACTATAGGACATGTAGAGGGCGCACCGTAAATACAGTTGATTGTCCAAATTTGTGTGGATACCCTTTCTAACAAATGCATTCAGCTATTTTAAGTTACACTAATCAAACACACACACACACACAGCTTGTCTAGAACCTGTAGAGAAGTACTGCAACTAGAACAGGACTCATTGGAGCGGATAAACATGAACTTATTGGCACCAAATGTTTGGGCACATTTGCCTACCAGTGCTGGGGTCTTAGGTTCAAGGCCTATCTAGGTGGAATTTCCTTGTTCTCATTCCCAATGCTGGGGTCTTGGGTTTCCATGAGTTTCCATGTTCTCCGTCCCAATGCTGGGGTCTTGGGTTTTCAAGAGTTTCCATGTTATCTGTCCCAATGCTGGGGTCTTGGCTTTCCATGAGTTTCCATGTTCTCCGTCCCAATGCTGGAGTCTTGGGTTCAAGGCCCTATCTGAGTGGAGTTTCCATGTTCTCCATGTGCCTGTGTGGGTTTCCTCCAGAGACGGAGGAAACATGGGGATGGAATCGGGGTGTGGTTGTGGGGGGGGTGTCTGTAAGCCCACCAGCGTTGAGCTGTGGACCTGTGTTCTCTGGAATGATGGAGCTCCATCCAGTACTTGTGATGAACTGGGGATAAAATGGGGTGTTGATCATCCAACATCCTGACCTCACTAATGCTCTTGCCTCGAAATGCAATCAAATCCTCACAGCAGTGTTCCAAAATCTAGTAGACTCCCTTCTCTGGACACTAGAGACAGTTACTCAACTCTTTATGATCCTTGATTTCAGAAGAAACAATGACTGAGCCAATGCTTTTGTCCACTTATTATATTTATATGGCGTTTGATGTTTATTAGTATAACGAGTCACATTTAAAGGAATGCTTTTGTGAAGAGACAAATGAAGATTGTGGCACCAATCTCACTTCAACAAAAATACTAGAGCCATGGTCAAAGAATAAAATGGTCAAGAGTCTTCTGGTAGACCTGATTGTTCACTTCTTGATAAATATATCCATCCATTGACACTGAAATCAGATCATCTGTGTTATCAATTTCATTCTCCACTGGTTGTAATGATTTGGCTGATTATACATCTGCCACTCTGAAGACACAAAAGTTTGTGAAGACTGTCACCAAACCCTTACGGACTTCTTCAAACACGGACTCCCTGTCTGCTGCAGGGCTGGGAGAGTTTTGGGCAGAGGAAGTGAAGTGTGGGCTCGGCGCTGTGGGCTCTGTTTGGCAGCTCTCTAAGCTGGAGCTCCAGCGCTCGTCCCATGGCTGAGTGACTACAGAGTCTGAGTGAGCGGAGTGATCACTCCAATTCACACACTGCACCAGAGCCAAAGCACAGGGAGCCTGAGCAAAGAATGATGGCCAGAGACAGGCAGGAAACACACACACACACACACACAGTATAGTATAGCACAGAGATAAAACTGCTGTGTACACACAGTCGCTTCTCAAATTAAAAGCAGTTGAGATCAAATCCACGTCCCCCAAAGCCGCTTTCATTAGTATCTGAAAGCGGTAATAATAGCGCACTCTTTAAAGATGGTTCTTTAAGGGTGAAGATGATGTTTCAAAGAACCATTGGAATATCTAACTAGTTGCCTGGCTGAAATGTGAAGTAGAAGGTTCTCGATATCACCCCTCACTAGTTGCACACAGGGAAATTTTGTACTCCATTCTTAACCCATCCACATACACACACTAGGGGGCAGTGAGCACACATGCCTGGAGCGGTGGGCAGCCCTATCCACAGCACCCGGGGGGGGTCAGTCTTGTCCTGCCAGTTGAGGGAATCAAACCAGTGATCTTCCAGTCACAAGCCTGGATCCCTAACCACCAGACCATCCCTGCTCAGAGTTTAATTCTTCATTTACACATGCATCACTTTATCTGTTAGGTCACGTGGGGCTTTACAGACTGTTCTGAACATTCCAGTATGAAACATGACATCACGTTAGATACAAGGGCCTGAAAGGACGGATTTTAGGAGGGTAAATTCCGCCCGACCACAAAAAGAAAACCTCTTAAGCTCCTTCCACAGGCCCACACTTTAGCTCCTCGCTCTGCAATATTATCATAATTAAAATCCATTTTATAGACCCTGGGATGCCACAAATATAACGGCTTAATATTATAGGAAATGCTTAGTTTTACCCATAAAGATGTAATGCATTGTTCTTAACATGTCCAGATACTCAACAAGGGTTGATTCGGATTCAGGTTGACCTTTCAGGCCGAGGTCAGAATGCAATTTCTTATTGATCAGCAGGTTTAATGATCATAAATCCACAATCCATTGAGTCGCCGATGCAATTTCTACACCGAGCCTCCATCACCCATTTAAAGAAACACATAAACACAGCAGAGCAACTGGACGGCATTGCTGGCGACACCTGCTTTCCTGTTACAGCACTGGGCTGAATTATAGGTTTATCAGTCTGAACGTTCCTCATCCTCCTCATCCTGCTCCATCTGGAGACAAGCTCTAAGTTTCCACACATAACGGAGAGCAATATGGCCACATACTTCATTTCCCTGAGGTTTGCAAACAAGTCAGACTAAGTGAGCCAGAAAATACTTGTGACATCAAGGTTCGTTACAGAAATCCATTCTGCTCTAAGACACTTTCATTCAGCGCTGTGGCAACGGCAATATATATTATGTGGGCAAAAGTATTGGGACACCTGCTCCTTCATTGTTTCTTCTGATATCAAGGGTATTAAAAAGAGTTCATCCTGCTTTTTATGGAGCAACTCTCTCTACTGTCCAGGGAAAATGGTCTACTGGCATTTGGACAAACATTTGGACAATATGTGATGGTCATGTAAAATACTGGTTCTGAGAAATCTCTCTCTCTCTCTCTCTCTCTTTCTCACTTTCAATGATCCAATAATCCTTCTCATCAGTCCTCTCATTCATTTACACAATGGCTCTATAAATAGAGCTGCTATGATGGAAGAAGGACAGAGAGGACAGGAAAACATGAATGAGGCAGAGAGACAGAACAGGATCCGTGTCTGATGATGCTGACGCAGGCTGAATTAAAGCTGGGCTGCACTGCTAAATTACAAACTGTAGCTGCCGATCCCCCGGAGGCAGAGAACAACGGAGCACGGCTTTTCAATCTGAGTAAGAAAATGTGCAATCAAATGACCATTGCTGTAATAATGACTGGCACAGTGAGTCACTAATCTGTGCGTAAGCAGCCGCTGCGTAGGTTCTGTTGTTCGGAGTGATTTCCGTCAGCCCTGTGGTCCTCGGCCCTGGACCTGGAGCGCTCTTACAGGTTTCGCATTTGTCTTGCTCTGACTCACCCGATTCCACTCATAGGGTCATTACAGACGTTCTCGGGGAAGATGACGGACACCCGAAACAAACAGCGTTTTGCTGCAAACAAAGCTGCAATTATGTTCATTTGAACTCTGTTGGTGGTTGATGATACATATAAAACAAACTCCAAGACCCTGTCTAACTATGGTGGTCTCGTCATGGTGTGATGAAGTATCAGTGAGTAATTCAGCTCAGAAAAACTCTAAAATTCACTCATTTCCAACTGAATTAAATCCCAGTTTAAATGCCAAAGCGGCCATCCAGCCATCCAGAGAGGGAGGGGCTAATGATATCACATCACATATTGGGTTATAAATGACAATAATACTGAAACATACATAAATAACAAAAATAATAAAGGACATTCGGGTTGATGTTGTTTTAATTTGGACACTGTCAGGTATTTTGAAGAATGTATTATTAAAATATCTAATCATTACGAATAGCTCATCAGAATTGACAGGATTCCAGTTTTTTTGGATTTTGTTCTCACTGGAAATTTGGGTTTTAAAAAGAACTATATAGTAAAAACTATCATTTAACTCAATCTGTGGTTATTTTAGGGCATAAAAAATGAAGAAAAGGATGAAAATGATGAAAATTACGACAGTAATGCTGTTTTTGCTACTGTATTTATGGCTTGTATGCCTCACTAACCTGATCTGTTCATTTGGACAACTTCAAGTCAAATATAATGAGAACACTTGTTGGCAGCATTTTATAATTTGCAGTCATGGCAATATAAAAGTCTTTTGTGTTCCTGGTGAAAACAGAGGATCAAGCAGCTTTTCACTTACTGGATACAGACGCAGTAAAGGCCTGACAAAGCAGCTCAAGAAAGAAAGTCTAAATGTTAACAGGAAAACCTGCATTTTATTAATAAAATAACAGTAATAAGCACTTACTTATCCAAACTGGGCTCTGAAGGAGCTCTGAAAATCCTAGATTGTCCTGCAAACAGCCTCACAGCTGACTTTTATATTGATTAAAACATGGTAGCTCCTAGAAAGCTCTGATTTTACACTAATGAACTGTTGTTCTGTCCCTACAGAAAGACCTTGCAGTGGAAAAAACGAAACAGGGATGCAAGAACTGAGCATCTGTTGTTATAAGGTATTCATGTCCTTGTATTTAAAGCAGCATTGTGCAGAAATTGACATTTTTTGCTCCTGGGCTCCTCCTACAATGTAATGCTCTTTTACTCCACTGCAGTAAATAGTAAATACAGATGCTTTAAGTGCCCCCTACACTGTTGTACACAAGCATTTCTGGTCAAGCTGAGAGATTTCTCGGAGGTAGTTGAGTATTCCAGGATTTTACACTAATATGACTCGGGTTACATCATTACGTAGTCCCAGAGAGAGGTCTTGGGTTACTCCATCAAAGTTCCACAGTGTAGTAGCAGCATTCCGGCCTGGAGTGGGAATGACAGAGATGTCGATCTTTGTACTACAGTGAGTAGAGCATCAAATATGATGGTATCTTTAAGGTAAAATTGCAAAATGTTGCTTTAATAGTCAAACAGAGCTCTGAATAGGGGCGGAGCATAGAGGATTGCAGGTTCGAATCAGAGGCTCTCTCTGGGTCACGCCCATTGCGATGCTGGCTGTTGCACATAGCACACTGCAGCCCAGCAATGATGCAATAGCAGCAGTTCAAAAAGAGGTGATGGCTTCATGTGCATCGGAGGAGACATGCGCTTGTCTTCACCCTCCTAGTGTCGGGAGCATCGTTTGTGATGGGGGGAGTGTCCTAATTGAGATGTTTAATTGCATTTCAATTATTTACTTTCCTAACATTACTATAGTGTTCCTAATAGGTGCTCATAAAGAGGGTGTGTTTCCAGTTCCAGAACGTCAGGCATGGCAGTTCAGTCTGTAGAGTTTAGTGGATTACAGCCGTGGAGGGGATAATGGAATATGTATGCAAAAGAAGAGGAAGAAGACACAGAGTGAGTCAGCAGGACTGGCTCAGACTGTTTTTGAGTGACTCTGAAAATAGCTTTTCTATTTCTGAAAAAAAAAAGGGTGTGGGTGGGGGAGGTCAGGCATCGTGTGTGTGTGTGTGTGTGTGTGTGTGTGTGTGTGTGTGTGTGTGTGTGTGTGTGTGTGTGTGTGTGTGTGTGTGATATTTGGGCTTTGTTTATATTCTCATCTCTTCACTTGTGGCAGTCTGGATCTCAGGCCTGCCTCCAGGCCATCTGCCTCACAGCATTCTGGGCTCAGTGTCACGAAGAGACACAAAGAATGTGTGCTACATACACACCGTATATATACACTATTCATACACGTTGCTGGGACGCACCTCTGATTCATTGGATTTATGCATGGTCCTAAAGAGCTCACTGAACTCCAGGGTGGTGCTGCAGGATGCCACCGCTGCAACCAGTCAACTGGTGAGATTTCTACACTCCTAGATATTCCACCATCAGCTGTGCATGGAGGTATTGAACAATGGAAGTGTTTAGGAACTGAGCCACGAAGTGTCGGACGCGTGTAACGTTACAGGCGTGGTGCTCCGAGTACAGCGTCTCCAACACTCTGCTGAACAATAACTCAATAGCTCTGCTTCAAACTTGCTGTTGGAGCTGGTACAGCAACATGGATCAGCTCCATGTTAGAAATGGATCTCATGAAAGCTTGTGTCCCAATACTTTTATCCATATAAATGTGTGTCTATCTAGTACATATATCTAATATATGCAATTACATATATGTACACATGGATGTGTTGTGTAACAACAGATAACTAACAGAACCACCACACCATGTGAGAGCTGGGGTGAGCTATGCTGTGCTACACCAATAAGAATCCTTGGGCAAGACTGCTAAAAGACTATATATATATATATGTGTGTGTGTGTGTGTGTGTGTGTGTGTGTGTGTGTGTGTGTGTGTGTGTGTAGCTATATAGATGTCTGTAGGCCTGCTGCCCCTTTAAATGCCTTCTGCACGTCGACATGAACAGCGCTCTGCAAAGTCCTGCTCATCTTATCAGCTGTGGCTCTGTGATAAATCTCTGCAGCCCTGCTGTTTGTGCTGTGGGTTCTAGATATCTCAGTAAACTGATTTAGTGATGTGTGCACCAGGGATAACGAGAGAATCGCCGCTCATTTGCATGTGAAGAGGCTTCCAGCACAATGAGAGCGCTTTATCACGTTACAACACAGCTGCACAAAATCCTGATTACACTGCAGTCCTGTGAGCTCTGTTATGCCCACCGCCAGTAGAGGATAACCCTGTTTCCCCCATCTTCACATCACAGGCCCCACCAGAACTGATCTGAACGGGACAGACCGGGACACTCAACCATCGACTGTGAGATGCTTATAGTAGAGTTGAATTACACAGTGAGTAAAGGGATACTGGATTATGGGCTACAGGTATAGACAGCAGCAGTCAAAAGCTTGGACACACTATATGTCCAGATGTTTGTGGCCACCCCTTATTAATGAATGCATTCAGCTAAGTTGTAGCCATTGCTGACACACGTGCAAATGCACACACAGCTTGTCTAGTGCCTGTAGTGAAGTACTGCAAACAGAATAGGACCATCTGGAGCAGATACAACATGAACATAGTGATCATGCTCCAACAAAGGTACTCAATTTAAAAAGATCTGGAGCATTTCTATTGGTCCATTCACCATGAAATCTTGAACAATGAGATGCGGCGACTTTAGGGGGACACTGAGGATCTAAAAAAACACAAAACAAAATATGTCCAATCAGATGTTTCCAAACGTCTGACTGGTTCTGCATATCTGATGGATGACTGTACATGAGCACGCCCAGAGCTACACCCCTCTGTGTCTATCAGGGAGATGGTGCAGACAAAGAGCATGGTTAATTATTCAGAGAGATCACTGCAGCCCATTACATCACATACATTATAAAAGACCCCCGGCTCGGTCCGGCCCCTCTAAAGGCCTTCTGTCTTAATAATCATCCCACCAAACACCAGGTTATCCCACCCAAATTCATTACCAGTAAATTAAGGACAACTGCTGCACCTTGTACCTGTACTCATAGGCCATTTTATCAGAAACACCTTCCATAAATGCACCGTGTAGGTGTACAGAAACTGACGGTAATTCATCTACAGTCCACCTGCTGCTTTTCATTGGGACCACCACACAGGATCGGTGCATCAACACATGGGCTACAGCCTCCAACTGGGCACCTGCACGGGAAGGTTTCTAATAAAGTGGCCATGAGTGAAAGAGCATTTTTAATCACCAATACACAACAAATGAATGAGGGTAACCATAACAAATAGACACTCTAATTGCTTGTTAGTCAATTATAGCTCCTCCTCTAGCTTTCATGGTCACCTCAAACCAATTTATCACAATATCAAAGCTTTTTATGATTGAAAGAAGCTGCTTTTCATGTATTCTTTTCGTGTTCGGTACATTTGGTCAAGTGCAAAAGCTGTTTTTGGGACCAGGATTTCTGTTTTGGGGTCTACTTCAAGAGGACTCCTCTCGTAAGGGGTTGCATGATTGGTTCTTATCGCCTGCATGACTAAAATCCTCCTCTGAGGACGACTGAACGGTGAAATGCCACAACTCTTCTTCAGCCTCAAGTGTTTGTATGCAAGGAAGATAATGAGAAGTGAAAAATGGATGTCCAACCATTCTGCAAAAATGTGTGCAATCAATCCGCAATGCGAAAGGAATCGTTCATTGTGAAAACAATCCGGTGATAATGAGTCATTACCCCAAGCCTAGAATCAATCCTGGGTGCGTGTTTTTGTATTCAGGTGTGAAAATGCCATAAATATAATTATATTGACCTCAGCACCTCCTGAGGCCCCTGAGACCATTCCTTTAGTGGACAATAGGTGTTGAATTGTGTATCGACTGCAACCTTAACTCATAGACCCCCAGGTCCATTTACGGGATGTTTTCATAGATTGACGTACCTTTATTCACTTAAAAATGAGGAGATAGTCGCACATGCCAGATGTTATTTCAGGAGAACCTAGACTGCTCAACCAGATCTTCATTTGAGAATTTAATGCACAGCAACAATTTTGTAAATTGTCTTTGTAAGGACTATAAAAAAACACCTCCAAATCCAAATTAGGAGTGTTTTGAGGTTGAGTTGTTTGGATGACGAGGACATTTTTTTCATTATTTTTGTTGTTTATGTGTCAATAGTATCCTTTCTCGGGACTTTTATACTAAAATCTGTATCCTAATAATCTGGATTACTGCCATCATCAACCCCACCCTCTCTCATGGATCAGCCAGAATCAGACCTCATGTGTATATAAATGGACAGAGCAGTAAACATGCACTTGATGGCTGCAATGGCATTTAAACCGGGATTTATTTGAGTGGGAAGGGAGTGGATTTTAGCCAATTTTCCAAACTGGATTACAAACTGGACAGTTGATGACATAGTATATATATTGCTGTTTGTTATGATATGTGCATCGTGTCTATAGGTTATTCTGATCCTGAGTTATAAAGCCTAGAATGTGTCAAGGAATCCTTCTTCAGTACTATATGCTATATACAACCCTTCTTGTTGAGAATATAAAGACATTGTCTTGACATGTGACTTCTGCACAGCAGAATAGCTGCTTTTAAGTCATTCTGCCACATCCAGTGTGGAGGTCAGCACTGTCCTGTGATGCTGCCTTCTCCTTAGGGGGGAATATAGCATGCTTAAGTATTCTATGTGATCCTATATGCCTGTAGGAGCTCTTATGTCCTTTATTCTTGGGCTGCAATATCTGTGATGCCATAATATTATCATGCTTCTTTTCCATGTATCCTGAATTTACATGTACAGAACAGCAGCAGCAAAGAGGAGGACAAAACAAAGATCTGGCAGCTTTTCTACAGCTAAAACCCACAATCAGGGGTAACCTATTCTGAAATTAGACCTTTTAAACACCTCATTTTCCACCAGTACAACCATTTTACCCCATAGTGCAGAAAAGATGCCTGAAATTCTAATTATTCTTTTAACCTTTAAAACTCTAAAAAATTTAAATTGTATTAATAGGAGATTAATAGGATTCACACAAAACAGATACTGGTATTCGGCTATGTCTTATTTTCAGATAAGAAATTTAGACGTTTGATCTATTTTATCAAACAGTTATTTTGTTTATGTTTTTATTGGTTTATATTTTTGTTTTGGTTTTGGTTTTCTGTTTTTGTTTTTGTTTTGTTTTTTTGCTTATAAGGACTAAATAACACTTTATATCCCAGATGTCCTGTTGCAAATCCAATAATGCAATTATTTTGATGAATTATTTGTAATAATTATATTGACAAAGATATTGATAATAATAGGTTCTTCAAAATACTTAAAAATTGTCCAAATTAAAAAAAAAAAAAAAGAATTTCCTTATTTTTATTATTTATGTGTCAGTATTATCCCTTCTCAGGACTTTTATTCTGACATTTGAACACTGTGTATGCAAAGAAAGAGGGCAAACAGCTCCTCCTTTCTCATGTTCCTCTACAATCTGCATCAGTGATGTCATAGTCAGAGTCCGTACATGTGGACAGAGCAGTAAACATGCACTGGACGTGAATTTTCGTTGTGCTCTCACTGATAATGTCATATCTGTAGATTATGTATCGCTAATTAAAGGTGGACCTGACTGAACAGTTATTGGAGTTGATTGAACAGGACGTGTTTCATTAAGGTGATGAACTTCCAAATGATTTCGCTGCTTTTTTAAGGACTTTTTTTAAATTCCTGTTCATAATGCTTTATCTCCTCAGCAGGTTTAGGAGAAACATCTGAGACAATGTTTCTGAGATGTCACAAAGTCTCCTGAGACACCAAAGACCAAAACCTGAGCAATAAGTCTGTCCTCTGGGTAACAGGATAATAAGGGGAAGTTGCGGGCATTGCTGCTGTCTCACCTCCATACTGGTCACGTTGCACCTGTGAGTTCCTGCAAACCAGCCATCAGTGGAACACTGATCGATATCCACATCCTGCACACTGACATCCACACGAACAACTCCCCTACGAGAGAGAGAGAGAGAGAGAGAGAGAGAGAGAGAGAGAGAGAGAGAGAGAGAGAGAGAATCAATTAGGCCTTCAGTGCCAGAGAAGGCGAGTCAATCAGCTGGAACAACGTAAATGTCTTAAGTGAAATGTAAGCTTCGCTCTTCTCAACACTCAGAATCCATACAGCCTACATTGGGTGATAAACACGTCGCCTCAAGCTCCAAGAGTTCTTTATGAGTATATTAGAGCCTCTTGGGGTGAGAAGCTTACCAGTAACCGACTTGCTTGAGTATGTGATGAAAAACCAAGCAACTAATGGAAGTAATGGAGGGAAATTGATCTTCCTGGTTTGACTGGCAGTGATTGACACAATCGAATGGTCAAGCCACCTCTCAGATCAACCGCTGGCCTGACCTGCATCCGTCCATCTTTCAACCTGCAACCAATGGTTGAATAATGATTGCAAAAACAAAGATGACATCACCACAATCATGTTGCATTAGTGCAGAAACTGAGTCGTAACTAGTTTCCCTTCCTTCAATAGAATCTGAGCATCTCTGTTTATGCATTTCTATTATTAATGGTCTACACCCTTTGGTGCTGCAGATCGTTAGAAATCCCATAATGCTCTCTGTGTGGCAGTCAATAAAACGCCACAGAGTTCCTTCTAGAATGACATGCTTCTTTTGTTCCTTTGCCTTTATGCAGCTTCAACGGTGACTAAAGAGAAGAAGGCCAATGGTGGAGCCAACTGCTCCCCCAGCACCCCCTCCAAAGTGGGCTTTCACTTTAACATATAATGTCTGTTGGACCAACAGATCTCCCAGCACCCCCTCCAGAATGGGGTTCACCTTGAGATACAATGTTAATGGACCAGGTCTCCTAGCACCCAATTCAGAGTGGGCTTTCACCTTGGAATACAATATTAGTTGGGCCAACAGGTCACCCAGAAATCCATCTAGACTGGGCTTTCACCTTGAGATACGATCACCGAAGATAGAATCACTAAAAAGGTTCTACATCAATCAGTCCTATGATTAACACCACTGACAGGTCAAGTGAACAACATTGATTATCTGTTTTCAATGGCACCTGTCAAAGAGGGGATATATAAGACAGCATAAGAATTTGAAACACTGACATGAATCTCTGACAAGCTGTGATGTTCTAGACCACGGGGTCAGAACACCTTCAAAACATCAGGTAGGTTTTGTGGGACGTGGGTATGAAAAAATGGAGTTTAGTATTGCAACTGTGCAGTTTCACTCTCTTGAGATGTCAGGTCTCTACTGTTCAGAGTAGGCTTTCTACTAGATTTTCAAGCATTGCTGTGAGGAATTGATTGCATTCAGTGACAAATGCATTCATAAGGTCAGGATGTTGGATGATCACCACACTCCCTCATCCCTCAAGTCCTGCATTGAGCTCATCATTCCATCATTCCAAACAAACACACTTCCGCTGCTGGCATTAGGCATGGTGCCATAGGTTCTTGTTTACCTGCTCCAGAGATATGTTCAAGACATACAGTGTATTAGCAAAGAACTCATGTCTACCATAACAGAAAAAAGTAGAGACACTAGAACAGCACTCTCTCCGCTCACACCACAAAGCCATCAATATGTCAGTATCTATCACTACTTACTCACTCGGTTCTGGAGCCTGAATGAGAAATGTTTCAGCACTACACTGCTGAGGAGTGCACTCTAGCGGGCCATCTTCAGTGATTGGTCAAGATGTCCAACGAATCTGTGGAGACACCGGGGCCTGAACTATGATCAGTGGTTTGTTGCTCTGACAGGTCCAGAAGGTCTGGTGTCAAGGTGTGGGTTGCCCATTCGTACAATGCCAGATCACCTTCATTACAAACACTACAATGTTACATTAATGAGGTTCTGCAACCAGTTCTACCTTTTCTGAACACACACTCCGATGCTCTGTTCCAACAGGATGACACTCGTCCACACACTGCTGCCGTCTCAAGATCTCATCTTGAAGACACAGATACTGCGCCGTGGTCGGTCTCATCTCCAGACCTGTCCCTGATTGAAAATGTGTGGGATGCTATTGGACGCTCTATCAACACTCCACCCCTACCACACCATCTGCAGAACTGAGTGAGAACATTCAAGATGCATGAGATGGATCATCACAGGACACCAATAGGAACCTTTACAACTCCACGCAGAGACGTCTGGCATGTTGCGTTAAACCCGACGCCACACTGAGAGACACCACTTCTTTATGAGTAGATCAATAAATATTGCACAAGTGTATAAGGAATATATGAATATGAATATATAAAATTCTAACAATAAGTGCAGAGCACGCCAAGTTCCCAAGTACTCCTTAAGACATGTTTGGGATCTGAGGTGCACATCCTTACGCAAATGTGTTCCTCTTGGAACTATGAGGTTCTACCTGAAATTTTCATCAAAATTGTGTTATTTACATATTCTTATTCCATGCGTTCTTAACATTATATGAGGTGTTTTTAACTATTTTATCTAGAAAACAGAACGTTTATCTCCACACGTGTCAGTGTCACCATAAAGACTTTAAGGTTCAGTATCTCAGAACTGCTCAGAATGCAGGTAGAACCTAATAACTCAAAGGGGACGAGGTATCTAACCTACTACAGGTCATCTTTATAGATACCTGTTTAAGTCAAAACCACATTTACAAGTCTATAGTAGATTACTGGACACCTTCACGTGGTTTGTGTCCATCAAATCTTCTCAACAATGTTGGCATGGACTCCACAAGATCTCTGAAAGCATCCTATCCAGCAGATCCTTTGACCTCTTTAAGTTGTGAGGTCAAATTAAATGAAGGAACGTGTGAAAGCCAGCCTCACCAGTGTCAAACTGGACACCTCACCATAGCTGATTGGGATACAGTGTGTGTATCATAAGTTATGGGTTGGGCTGATGGGCTGATGTCTTTGTCGTTGAAAGCTCTGAGTTGATTGGTGGAGAAATAGCTGCTGGAGAGAAAGGCCAGAGCAGGAGGAGGCCTTTTTATTGGGAGACATGAACTGGTTTACTGGTTTTCTGCAGGGAAAGGGGTTTGTTTGTTCACAAATACTGTACACACACATATACACACACTCGCACGTCCACCATACACTCACAGAGCACTCTGCGCATCTGTTCTTATTAATAACTTTGAGTGTGGCCTTGCCTGAGGGGCTTCTGATCTCAGTTCATTTCCCGTCTCCACCGCTCCACTCATTTTGCAGGAGTACTTCACACCACTAACGGAGGAGAACGGCGAGGAAACCTGAGCGGTGCCTGAGTTACATTAGCCTTTCTCACACACACACACACACACACACACACACACACACACACACACACACACACACACACCTCAGCAGTTTTCTATACTATTAAAGATATTGTACTCAAGCAGACAGAAATAGCAAAGGGAACAAATCATCCTCTAATCCTTCCTGCTGTGGAGCACTGAGACCATGGAGGACCCTCGGGGTCTAATGTTTGGAACCTGAATTTTCCTCACTTTTACAAATAAACTGACTGTTTGTAAATAGCATTTACATTCATAGAGAAAAAATGGAATTCAAATCTCCTTGCAGTGAGAAAACACTCCTAAATAAAACACTAATATTAGAAAAAACACTGATAACGTTCCTAAAGAAAGTGGTGATTCTCCATCACTGTGTTGAGACACTGTTAAAGACAGGGTATGGTTGAGGGTAAGGTTAGGATTAGGGTAAGGTTTAGGATTAGGTGGAGGTGTAAGATCAGGGAGTACAATTAGTTGTTTTGTATCACTTTCTGCTTGTCTGGTTGTGTCACCGTCCAAATACATTTAGTACACACTGTGAGGCTCACAACAATGCTCTTTAAGTCGCATATGTACAAATTAATTTTGAGACCGGGGCAGAACAATGGCTCTCCCTCACACATGTGTAGCACATATTCACAGTACAGTACAGCTGAGATAACCTCTGCACAGCCAGGGCCACTATGGGGCACTATACAAGGCAGCCATTCAGAACAGAGATCATCTGCAGCTCCTGCAGGTATAATGGGTTAACGTGATTGGTTGTCTCTGGCCAAATACCACAGAATAGAAATCCTGATTCTGACAGTACTTACAATGCATAAATTATGACTCTTTATAATTCTACAATTCTACAAAGAGAGATACTATGTTTCATGAAGCCATTAGACCTTCTCTGAAGAAAGCAACACATAGGAGATGATATGGCATCCTTTCTTTCAGTGTCATAAACAACGACACTGCTTCTTGCCCCTCATTGATAGTGGCAAAATAAAAGGAATAATAAACAGAATAATAATCATTAGATTCGTCAAATCAATTAATAATCAATAGCTGCAGCCCAACCGGCAAACACACAGTGAACCTGGCCTAATGCCTCTGTTAATTCCCTTTAGTGTTACTTGCGCGTATGACTGGTAAAGCTGCTGATGGACTGTTCTGGACAGCCAGTAGGAAGGGAAGGCCCCAGAAATAGCCACCCTACAAGCATCTGCTGAAGCCGCCACCCCTCGCCTTTCAGAAAGTGGCCTGCGGGCTCAGCACACTTAAAAACCCAAACACAACATTTGGCTCATTTCAGAATTATTCATCCGTCCCTCTCTTTACCCTCCAAGGGTCTCTCCCTCACCACTCAGCCAAAGTGGACATATGGTGGCCAACCCGGGGCGGCTGTGGCTGACAGTGGGAAAGCCCCGTCTCCTCCACTGCAGAATGAGCTATCTGCAGATTCCTGATCGAGGTATGAAGGTTTGTGTTCCGTTCTTATGTCACGATGGCACACATACACTAGGAACACCAACCACTCAGGATACTATAGCAACATCATAGCAACCACCTTGCAACACTATAATGACCATGTAGCAACATCGCAGCAACCCTCTTACATCACCATAACAACCATCTAAGGTCATAGCAACCACCTTACATCACCATAACAACCACTTCACAACATAGCAACCATCATGCAACACAATAACAACTATCCAAAAACATCATAGCAACCCCACCTTGCAACACCATAGCCACCATCTAACATCATAGCAACCACCTTGCAACAACATAACAACCACATCGTAGCAATCATCATGCAACACAATAACAACTATCCAACAAAATCATAGCAACCACCTTCCAACACCATAACAACCACTTCACAACATAGCAACCATCGTGCAACACAATAACAACTATCCAAAAACATCATAGCAACCACCTTGCAACAACATAACAACCACATCGTAGCAACCATTATGCAACACAATAACAACTATCCAACAAAATCATAGCAACCACCTTCCAACACCATAACAACCATCTAACATCATAGCAGCCCCTTTGTAACACCATAACAGCAATCGTGGGGTGTGTTTGGTTGAAGCCTTTGCTAATAAATGTGTTATTAAATGTATTTTTGATGCAGATGTTGCAAACCATTTTTCGGTCAATGAATGAAACCACTGTTCAAGACTGCGTCTCCTCGTCCTCCTCGAACATTCTGTGAAATGAAAGGATGTAATGCGACGGGGGGAGGCGGGCAAATACTTTTTCCCAGCACTGCACATACAGGACTCCTCCCTCATACTCTTCCAATCCCTCTGAGTCTCAGAGTCAGACTTATTTCTTGTTATACAAGCTGGTGTGGGAGGGTCACAGTGAGGGCTCCACTCACCTTAATTGAAGCCCCCCATCCGTGGCTAATTTTAGAGCCAGTGCTCATCAGCCACGGCCGCGCTGCCCAGCATCCAAGGTCACTTCGGCCTGACATCAAATCACAAGAGGTGAAGTGGATTGGTAACAGTCATGTCAGTCTAGACGAAGACACAATAATTATTGTGCTTAATATAAAACGACTGCAATTACAGTCGCTTTACAGAGTCGGAGGGAAATGACATTGGGGTGACATCTTTGACCCGCCAGAAATGAAAGGAAATCTGAAAAAGCACCTTAGGTTTCTTATTCCATTTCTTATTCATCACATTTAACCCGCCGGTCATGTTCAGATGTAAGGAACCGCAATAATCTGACCGGTGTTCAACCATATTTAACAATATAAAGAAGTTACATAGATTTGTTTTCTACACAAACATTATCTCGAGTTCAATTCATGTAAATATAATCAATGTTAATTGGAATCTAAATGTTCACCCCTTACACACCCAACATATCACAATTCATACATATACTGCTATAATACATCCTGCGATCTGTTGGTGCACAAAACATCAACACAAACATATTTGACGTATTTTGTAAACATATTCAGATTCATGAGGGGTTCCCTCCAAAAATATGAGAATGTTATATTGTACTAAGGTCATGGTTAGAGTTAGAGATACAGTAAGGGTGAAGGTAAGTTTAACCTTTAGAACCATATATGGAAATATATTCAGAATTGATATGAATTTTATTTTTATGTATTAATTTTGTAGGGTTTTTTTTTGTGGTTGATGTAGTGCAACAGATAACACCATGTGGGAGACTGGTGTTCGATTCCCAGTCTGGGTAAGTATGCTGTGCTGCACCAATAAGAGTCCTTGGGTGAGACTCCTAACACTACTCTGACCTCCTCTGTAGTATGAGTAACCTTGTATGTCACTCTGGATAAAAGCATCAGCTAAATGCCACAAATGTAAATGTTTGTTTGTTTTTACTTTTAAGGATGAAATAACATTTTATATTGATGATCTAGTGTTTTTTATCATTTTTATTATGTGTGAATCAGAATTACCCCTTTTCAGGACTTTTAGTCTGAAATATGAGCATTGTGTGAGCAAAGAAAGAGAGCAAACAGCCCCTCCCTTCTCATTTTCCTCTGTAACTCAATACTAGGTCAGTAATGTCATCAGCCCCGCCCCCTCGATCTGATCAGTCACAGTCTGTATGCAGGTTGATCATCAGCCCCGCCCCCTCTCTCTGATCAGTCACAGTCTGTATGCAGGTTGATCATCAGCCCCGCCCCCTCTCTCTGATCAGTCGCAGTCTGTATGCAGGTTGATCATCAGCCCCGCCCCTCTCTCTGATCAGTCGCAGTCTGTATGCAGGTTGATCATCAGCCCCGCCCCCTCTCTCTGATCAGTCACAGTCTGTATGCAGGTTGATCATCAGCCCCGCCCCCTCTCTCTGATCAGTCACAGTCTGTATGCAGGTTGAACGTGTAAACACTTGCACAGAGCAGTAAACATGCACTGGAAGCTGTTTTGGCATTTAAACTGGGATTGAATTCAGTTGCAAACGAGGTGATTCTGCTGTTTTCTGATCTGAATTACTCTCTGATAATTCATCGCGTAATGCTGAGACTGTGGTTAAACAGGGAAAGGGTCTCGTAGTTTGTTATGATGTGTGTGTGTGATGATCTTTTTAGTCACTTAGATACAATTTTTATGTTCAAAGTATATTAATATTTTAAATCATTGTCACTACTGGGTCAAACCGAGGAGGACAGCATGTGTGTAACATAATCATATATTTACACACTTCATAGAAAATACATTCAATTAGTCAGTTTTCCATTTTCATGATCATGACTCTAATTAAAGCCAGTCGAGAAAAGGTTTCATACTCAATTAAAAATGTGTTTCCTCGACTAGAACAGGAGGGTTTAAACAGGGAAAGCACGGGTCGTGAACATGACGGATGTTATCTCACCATGAATGTCCATTATTTCAGTAAACTGACATCCTTATTCCTAAAGACAGCAGAGTTGGCATTTTTATGTTCTCAAACAATGAAGACATCACAACTAATTGGATTTTCAGATTCAGTGGCTGACATTTAGCACGAGAGCTCAGGTGATGGATTTAGAAAGCATTCCTCTGACCTGTTCTGCTGTCAAAGCTCTACAAATGCAAAAGAAAAAAAATCTAATTATAGAAAAAAAGACTCTGATTCTACCTGTATGTCATTTGGACAGCCGTCCTATACTCCTCTACTTCCTATACTCCAGGGCTGGTTTCAAAGCCCAGACCAGTGGTCTTTCACCATCAAAAAATCCCATTTAGTCTACAGTTAGGCCTAATCTGGATCTGGAAAAGCAGATCCTTATACACCAACGGTTCTCATGGTGTTCTAACTTTTACCCCAAAGCCCCACTCTGAGTAAAGACTCGCTTTACTTCAGTTAAACTATGAATGAAAGGTTTATTATAAATCCATTATAAAAGCACTGGAATGCCCACACCTATAGTTTCACCTCCCGCCTTTATCCTGCCTTCCCCAAAACCCCGGCTGTGACTGCTATTGGACTAAGCAGTAGCAGAGGTCAGCCAGTGACAGGTCAGAGATGCGCTGTCCAACCGAGCGATTACGCCAGAGATAATAACATATAACAGAAACACGCATCGTATCAGCGACAGCCCGAGAGCATCTGTTTTCCTAATGCGCACCCCCCACCCACGGGATTTTAATCCCGTAAAGTCCTCAGATTTACCGGAGCATAATCTTGTTTAGAGGGACGGGGCAAGACATTGATGAGCCACCCAAATGTGCTCAGAGCCTCGCTTGGGCCGGGCCAGGCTGAGTGTGGCCTGGGTGAAGGCAGTGCTGTTAATTAGAGAAGGCTTTCACTCTGTTCCAGCATCTCCTCCGAGCCCGCGGCACATCCAAACAGCAGATCAGAGAGATGATTCTGTGTTCAGAAAATCACTCTGTTCTCAATATCCCAGCGCCAGAAACGAGCTCAGCCCTCATCATCAGCCCTCACTAATAAAACAAGGAGAGAAAAAGGATTATATTGCCAGTTTCTAATGATCCCCCCCCCCACCACCACCCACCCAGTTATGTCCAAAAATGTACTCAAACTGAGAGAACATCATTATTGTTCTTTATAAAATGATTTAAAACGGTTCTGTACATCATCAAAAAGAGTTCAGCTATTTTATCCTTTCCCAGTACTACACTTATTTCATCAGTAATATATATATATATATATATATATATATATATAAAAAGAGAGAGAGAGAGAGAGAGAGAGAGAGAGAGAGATTTCAGTAATATATAGAACCCTTTTATTATGATTTTTAGTTCTGTGTAGAATCATTTTCAGTATTTTGTAGAGACCTATTCAGTGCTTATACAACCCTCTTTCAGTACAATGTACAGCTCTCTTTAGTACTATTTTTTGTGTATTATATATAATTCTAATATAATATATTATATATAATATATATAATAATTCTTTTTAGTACTCTATAGAACCATTTTCAGTACTTCATAAAACTTTTTTCAGTCCTTTACAAAAGCCTACAGGGGTTGGACAATGAAACTGAAACACCTGTCATTGTAGTGGGAGGTTTCAAGGCTAAATTGGAGCAGCCTGGTGGTCAATCTTCATTAACTGCACCAGTAAGAGCAGAGTGTGAAGGTTCAATTAGCAGGTAAGAGCACAGTTCTGCTCAAAATATTTCAATGAACACAACATTATGGGGGACATACCAGAGTTCAAAAGAGGACAAACTGTTGGTGCATGTCTTGCTGGCGCATCTGTGACCAAGACAGCAAGTCTTTGTGATGTATCAGGAGCCACGGTATCCAGGGTAATATCAGCACCACCAAGAAGGACCAACCACATCCAACAGGATTAACTGTGGATGTAAGAGGAAGCTGTCTGAAAGGGATGTTCAGGTGTTAACACGGATTGTATCCAAAATATGTCATTCCCAGGATGGATTGACACTGTATTGGCTGCAAAAGGAGGCCCTAGAACACCACACTAATCAATTATTGTGATCTAAAACCAGGTGTTTCAGTTTCATTGTCCAACCCCTGTTCATTTCTATATGGAACCCCATTGCCAGTACTAGATAGATAGATAGATAGATAGATAGATAGATAGATAGATAGATAGATAGATAGATAGATGGATAGATAGATCTGGTTGGGTTGTGGTGGTCGTTGGGGTGAGGTGACTGGCTACTGCTGCTCCTTCCCATCCTCTGTCCTCCTGTTACCCCTCTTCCCCCCAGAGAGGAGTTGTAAAGTCTGATGGCACGAGGGACTAAAGAGTTTTTAAGTCTGTTGGTCCACACCAAACCCTTCCTGCTATGCTAACTGCAGATCATCCTGGGCATGTTGCACCTGGGGTCTGAGGAGACCCCAGAGGAATAGTCGCTCCAACTTCTTCATCAGATGCCACCGGTCAGAAGTCATTCAGCTGACTTGGCCGGTTGTTTTTGGGAACTGGAACAATGCACAATGTCTTCCAGAGGGTAG
The DNA here is from genome assembly GCA_034509495.1 of Acestrorhynchus altus. Taxonomy (NCBI): domain Eukaryota; kingdom Metazoa; phylum Chordata; class Actinopteri; order Characiformes; family Acestrorhynchidae; genus Acestrorhynchus; species Acestrorhynchus altus. The sequence goes on from CM067507.1 coordinate 35,328,563, forward strand.
GCACTGTCCCCACCCGCAGGCTGAGGTTGAAGAGGCGCTGGAGTGGCTCACCCAGTTCTGCAGAGCAGGTCTTCAGCAGTCAGGGACATACTTTGTCAGGGCCTGCTGCTTTCCTGGGGTGAAGCTTCCTCAGTTGACCTTTGACTTGGTCCACAGTGAAAAAAGGGTGAGTGTGTGTTGTGGTGGATGTGTGTGTGTGGGGGGGGGGAGGAGGAGGAGGCTGCTGTGGTGTCTGGGGGAGGGTGTACTGAGGGAAGAAGGAGAGATGGATGCAGTGAGGGAGAGGGTGGGAGGGACATGGGCTGATTGAGCCGGTTGAAGAAGTCATTCATTTCGTTCACCTTCTCCGCTGTCCCCCCTACGACTCTAGCCTTTGGTCTTTGTATTCTATTGTCTTTGTATTATAGAACCCTATATAGATACTTTTCCATGACTATAGAGAAACCTTTTTCAGTACTACATAGACCCTTCCCCCCCTACTACATAGAACCCTTTTCATTACTACATAGAACCCTTTTCACTACTACATAGAACCCTTTTTCCTTACTACCTAGAACCATTTTCACTACTACATTGAACCTTTTTTCAGTACTATGTAAAGCCCTCTTTCAGTAATATATTATTGTGTCTTTATGTTATATGTTCATCCTATTTCTAATGATATAATAATGATTTAATATAAGTATTGAATTAACAGAAGTCTCAAAAACCCAAATACTAAAGGGCAAAAGTATTGGGACAACTGCTCATTCACTTTCTAAATCAAGGGTATTAAAACCAGTTTATCCTGCTTTGTAGGAGTAACTGTCTCTACTGTCCAGGTGAGACTTTCTACAAGAATTTGGAGCATTGCTGTGAGGATTTGATTACATTCACCAACAAGAGCATTAGGTAGCATGAGGTCAGGATGTTGGAAGATCAGCCCAACTTTTTCCAAAAGTACTGGATGGAGCTCCATCATTCCAGAGAACACAGCTCCACTGCTCAATGCTGGGGGGGCTTTATACCTCTCAAGGCCATGGCAGACATTACCCCTGATGCCAATCGTATTTGTTTATTTGCTCCAGAGGGTCCTTTTCTATTGGCAGTACTTCTCTACAGGGACTACAAGACAAGCTGTGTGTGCATTTGTACATCTGTGTCAGCAATGAGTGCAACTTAAAGCAGATGAATGCATTCATTAGTTGAGGTGTGTGTGTGCGTGTGTGTGCGCGTGTGTGTGTGTGTGTGTGTGTGTGTGTGTGTGTGTGTGTGTGTGTGTGTGTGTGTGTGTGTGTGTGTGTTTGGGGGGATGGTACAGAGGGTCTTGTTTCACTGCACACTTCCTGTGTCAGCTAATTGATTGTATCAGGTTGTTTCATGCTCCCCTTTGTGTTGCATTGGCATGCTGGTTCGAAGCCCCCCCACACACACACACACACAAGCCCCCCTTAAATAGAAAGCTGGTGATATAGTGCTTTCTGCTTCATCTCTTCAGCAAATTCCCCGATTGAAATTCCGTTCAGACGGAGCGGCGCAGTGAGACGCTGCACTCATACTAATTCAGGCTAATACGGGAGTGGGACGGATTCCTCCCTGCAGACTTAATTCCTGCAGACAGCGAGGTCAGACAGACCTGAGTCTGTGTTTTGATAATAGGCATTTCCCTTCCACTCTCATTCAAACCCAGGGTCGTAGGCTTTCCCTCTCTGAACGCCCACCGGTGTGAACACATACTGCATACGCTGTATAAATACTACGGGTATATCAAAAGTGGCCATTACTGGGAAGCAAAAGATGGGATCTATTTTATTAAATAGATCATATATTAATATAATTATTATTATATTAGTATTACCTTCTATCTATCTATCTATCTATCTATCTATCTATCTATCTATCTATCTATCTATCTATCTATCTATCTATTATGAAATAATCAAAGTTTATTTATATAGCGCTTTTTACAACAAGAAGTTGTCACAAAGCGGCTTTACAGAAATCCAGGTCTGAGCCTCAAATGAGCAGCCAGTGGCCAAACAGTGGCAAGGAAAATCTCCCTCAGACTCGGAGGAACCTTGAGAGGAACCAAGGCTCAAGAAAGGAACCCATCCTCCTCTAGTTGACACCAGAGAGCATAAACAAAGGCATAGAATCCATCCATCCATTTTTTGAACCGCTTATTCCTGAATAAGGTCACAGGGGAGCCGGTGCTCAGCCAGCAACTCTGAGCGCAAGGGTAGGAAACAACCCTAGACAGGGCACTAGTCCATTGTCGGGCTCACACACTAAGGGCCACCATGGGGGTAGAGAGGGAGAAAAATTTGTGGCCGCTTAGAGGTGTTAATAAAAAGCCTGCGTAGATAGAAAGGTGTGTCTGAGTCCCGAACAGTAGGAGGAAGGCAGTGTGTGCAGTGGTGTCGTGAATGGAAAACTTGCACTGTTAAGGACTAGAATCATATCTTGTCTAGCGACAAATCCAGGTTCCTTTGGGATGAAGATTTGAGTATGGTGAGGGCTTCATCACATACACAGACGAGGGACACAAACAGCTCAGAAATATGTGCAGGACATCCTGTGGTCACGTGTGTTGTCTCTCATGGCAGAACTTCTGGCTGGAATTTTCAGCAGGATAATGCTCCCACACACACCAAGGGTTTCCCAGGAATGTCTCCACCAGACTGCAACACTCACTTGGCTGCTTGATTGCCAGATTTGTCACCAATCTAAGCATTTATGGGAACAACTGGGACAACTAGTGTTCAGGATCTACAGAGCCAGTTCTAACGTGCTGCAGGATGCCATACGGAACCTGTAGGCCTCCATGCCAAACCGTATCTCATCTTGAATTCAGACGAGGCCCAACAAGGAACTAGAGCCTCCTTTCAGTTGTACAATTTTCTCTAATAACGTCTCTGACTGGTCATTTTAATATTGTCATAACATTCATAGATCATCATTACATTCATACACAGAGAACGTCATTATAGTCCTTGTAACTCCTTCCGTACAACATGCCGCACACTGTGTTTATTACAGTGTGCCGTGACAATCCTAACCAATCACAGCTCTGTGTCTAATGGTTTTTCCATATGTTCACATAATCCATCAAAATGACAATGAATGTCAAATGAATGTGTCAGTCTTTAGCCATTCACCCAAGCACTTTTAAAACGTTGTCACTGTCAAAACAAAACCTATTACACTGTAATGAGAACAGATACTGCTGACTCTGAGTTACAGCACACACAAGCGCAGAGCTGGAGTGCCCTCACCCAACATCACCACCTCAAAACTGCTCTCAATCAATCATACTCTCACTGCAATGTTCCACGGTCTAGTACAGAGTATTCCCAGAACAGTAGAGACTGTTACCTAGAAATGTTTGGTTGGTACAATGTTACACGCTCTCACAACTTTCCTGGAACGTTTCTGTAACATTGCACGCTGACCTTCCCGCAACCTGTTAAACACTGCTGAACATTCATAGGAAAATTAAGCAAAAGTCCAAATTAATATGCTTGGTTTTAGAAAAAAACAATGGGAGAAGGTGTCCACCAGCCTTTTGGCCACATAATGTATGTCTTTTTGTCCAGATGACCAGTTCCAAGTGGATTTCCACATTGACCGATTAGTGGTCAACCAACAGAAATGTCCCCAAATTAATATAATAATAATAATAATATTGAAAATTGCTTTATGACTTCAAATTCTCACTATACTGTTGCCATAACAGATTCTGAATAATAAGTGCATTAATAAGAGAATAATTACGCTTTAATGGATTAAACGTGAAGGTTGTTGTTCTGAGAATGAAGCAGATTTTTTTATTTTGACAGCCGCAAAATTAAAGGGCAAATGTCAATTCTAACGTGTAGCGATTGAACTGAACATCAGGAAGCCCTAATCCTCAGTGGAGCCCAGCACAGTCAATGAATCCATCAATGAATCAATCAACTGTGTTTTGTCCTTGAAAATCATTTTGTTACTGTCACACAAAAACCTTATATCTCCATTTCTGGATTTGGCCGTTGTTCTTTTTGGCAAAATGTCGTGATGGACCAATAGAAATGCTCCAGAATGTGGAGTAAAATCATTTTACACTGACTACCACTGAACGAGTTCTCAAAGTTGCCAGTTTGAAGGCAGATATCATGAATAGCCATAGTTTCATATTAACCACAAATCAAAATGCAACCACTGGTCAAACTGGTGACAATCTAAGATTAATGGCTGGCCTTCAGACAAGCGGTAAACACTTTAACAGCTGAGTGGACAGCTTGCTACTTATTAGTATGTCAGTCTGTGTTCTGGCATCATGATATTAAATCATAATATAAATATAAACTAAGTTAATCCCAAACAGAATGATGAATTATGTGGGGTGCTAGGACCCCGAGGATCGCTATTCACGGTGTAATTTGGAGCTCTCATCGCAGTGTCATATAAAAACATAGTGGTACCTGATTGTTCTGGATGCAAACAATCATGATGTATATAGTCACTGTTTATAATATTGAATATTTACACTATTTTTAATACCATCCTATAATGTAACATATGAAAACATGCTGCATTAACCATTGAGGAATTACAGCCTCTCCTAGACAACCTGAAATTACAGTGTTTGGAAGGATTAAATTAACATTGAACGTAGAAGAAAAAAGGCTACGCATTCCAAACCATTTAACATCACCTATCAAACATGGTGGCGGTAGTGTTAAGACGTGGACCCAAAACAATGGGTTAATGCAATATTTATTAATAAATCATATCTCGATTGCGTCGTTTGTTACTGAGGCACAACAGTATGTGTCACTGTCCAAATACTTATGGCCATACACCAGTGCCCCTGTTTACCCACCCCTGGATCCACCCCTTCACCTAACACAGCTGAATGATCTCAGGTGACACAGCTCATGCACTACTTTACAGTCCGGATCAGTCTCTGGTGTCACTATCAAAATCTACAGCCACATTGGTCCATGTGTCCGTCACTGGTAATGACCTCTAGTCCAGATGCTGCCCAGCTGGCAGTGGTTTGTGAATGGTCTTATGAAATCCAGCCACAGGACAATCCTCCCTGTATTAGAGACAGCTTTACTCTTAAATCTAACACAGGTTTTCTGTTTCCACCGGAGGTCTGATTCTGTCAGGCAGCCGTTTACATGCTCTTACCTAACAGTGTCGAGGGTCTGCACACATTGACACTGTTCGATAGACAGGAATTAACATACGCAATAACGGCCTACGAGATTTACTTAATGCGTAACGATGCGTAACGCTGCGTAACGAGTCACATTAGTGTGAAATCCCGTATTATGACCTTACAGCCTTTTATATGATACTCTCACCGCAGAACCTGATTGTTCTGGATGCAAACATGAGTCATATAGTCAATGTTTACAGTGTTTATAATAACTTTCTGACAGTTCGGGGACACCAAGAGCATAATGTTACTGTACAGATGACAGTTATGCTTCATATTTAGTGGCGTATATGAAGGAGTACAGTATGTCATAAACTATAACCTCAGCTACAATATGTTGACATTAACACAAATCATTTTGGGCCCCAGAAATAAATTTGTCCCCAAGAAGCAAAAGATTCAACAGATCTCCCACAGAAACCTATACGTTTACATTCTAAATCTTATACGTTGATTATTTCAGTCTAAGTTTAGACTTATTTAATCATGATCCTAATGCAGTTCCTTATCATAACAAAAAGAATTTAATCATCAGAAATGAATGAAGAAACTTTTGTTGTAGGTTAAGGTGTAGAAAGTGTAGGTTAAAGTGTAGGTTAATGTTAGGTTTAGGTGTAGGTTACGGTTCTCATATACGCACTGTGTTGCGCATACAAACACACATACACACACACACACACACACACACACACACACACACACACACACACACACACTAGTGAGTTCACTATGTAAGGTGTACGTTAAGATCTAGGTTAATGTTAGCTGTTGGTTAAGCTTAGCTTAGGATCAGGTTTAGGTGTATATTAAGGTGTAGGTTAAGCTTATCTTAGGATCAGGTTTAGGTGTATATTAAGGTGTAGGTTTAGCTTATCTTAGGATCAGGTTTAGGTGTATATTAAGGTGTAGGTTAAGCTTATCTTAGGATCAGGTTTAGGTGTATATTAAGGTGTAGGTTTAGCTTATCTTAGGATCAGGTTTAGGTGTATATTAAGGTGTTGGTTAAGCTTAGCTTAGCTTAGGATCAGGTTTAGGTGTATATTAAGGTGTTGGTTAAGCTTAGCTTAGCTTAGGATCAGGTTTAGGTGTATATTAAGGTGTAGGTCAAGCTTATCTTAGGATCTGGTTTAGGTGTACATTAAGGTAATCCGATTACATTTTAGAGTTTGAAATTTGAAGAACTGAGTTGATTCTTCTGAGCTGACAGTCTGTGGTTCTGTCTTCATTGCTCGAGGCAGTGTTTCCTCTGAAGGAAGCAACGAGTCAGTTTACAGGGTGAAAATTGACAAATGTGGACATTTTTACTGGAGGATCAGGATGAAAAGCTTGGACAACTCAATAGATCAAATCAAACCGACAGGTTAATGAACTGCAGAAACGATTACTGGATTCCAGGATCTTCAGATACCAGGAAGCACTGGACCACGTTCTGGAGCTAACCCCCGAAGCTCGGTTGGATTAGAGACTGATGAACTGCATCGTTCTAATTTGTAGATACATGGTAAACGGGGTGGGCCGAGTGCTCTTAATCTTTCAGTGAGAAAACCAGAGCAGGGTGATGGACTTCATAAGCAAAACCACGAGCAGCATTTACACACAGCAGCAAGAAAGAGAGAAAACATTACACAGCAGAACAATTACGGGAGAGCAGCACTGACTGTAGCGCCAAACACGTCCAATTCTCTTCTAAGAGAAGATAAGAGGTTCAGAGCAAAAAAAAAGTCAATACTCTGGGCTTTCTCCCATGAGGGCCCGTCCAGCTATTTCAGTGTTTTTCTCTCCAAATATTACCACTACAGCCAATCGAGCCCCTCGGAGAGCACCAGTGAGATGTCAGGAATGCTGGAAGTGTCGGAAAACATCAGTGATGCCGTTACGCAACAAACAGTCGCCGTCATAAATTAGCAGTGAATTTCTGAATGTGAGAAGAATTAGAGTGAGAGGACGAAAGACGGGGCTAGTGCTTCATAAGGTTGATCTACATCTACTATCATTTTATGTCTTTCTGATTTCTTTATCCGTGGAGATGTTACAGACTCCGTCTCCCTGCGGTGTTATCTCTGAGAATGATCTACAGCGTCTATCGGCTCAGTGTACGCCACATAATAGGAGTTGTCAAGATAGCAAAAGGCCGTAATAGACGCAATTAACTTTTCAACCAACTGTCTGTGCCCGGCAGCCGTTTCCGGAGTGAAATATCATCGCAGGTTATCGGTGAGGATAAGCCACTGGGAAGGTCTGGAAATTCAGAAGCACAGAAATCCGTCTGAAAATGTCAGGCGACGCATTAGGAGGCTGAAATGAAGATGGCCCCTGAATGCTGTTGTACATCTTTCATTATTTATTCATTATTGTATTGACTGGCCTTATCTGGAAGGGATCCTCCGAGCAGAGGCTGGAGGCAGCAGATTAGGGAGCACTTTGTAAATACGTGTAGGTGGTAATAAGCAGGCTCCAGCACACCAGCCTGGGATGAGATGATGTTATGGACCGTGAGCGAGTATTAATTCATTACTAAAAGGATAAACAGCAGTTGTGAAACGACACCCAGTCAAACAGAGGCCTAAACACAGGGTTTGGTTTTATGGAGCAGCTAGAATTCACAATAAAAAGCTCTGAAAGGTTCCTGAGTGACTGTTAAATGCTTGTCTTGCATGTATGGCTCTAGGAAACAAAGGGGTTTTGAGGAGAACCCTTCATTCCTGCCAGTGTTACATTTCAATTGCATATTTAATCAGTAAAGAACCTTTTTTTAAGCATGGACCATGCATAATTATGTAGAGCCAACGAGGTTCTGGGTGGCTTCTTCTGATGGACTTGAAGCTGGACCCCCTGTAGGGCAGAGCATGGAAGAGAAGAGAAGGAGGAGCTGAGCTGGTGGTGGTTGCAAGTTTTCATCACATGGTTGAGGTTAGATTTTATAGGGAGCGTAATGTGGAGACGAGAAGCTACAGCAGGATCTTAGATATTTCATAACTATAAAGGTTAGGACACCACATAAACACGTCTGACTAACATATTTAAACATCTGGATATTTGATTTTCATTTTAACTCTACTGAGAGGTGGAGGTGATCTGACTAAACATATAAAACTGAAGAAACATCTTTTAATCATCATTTGCAAAACAGAAGTCATGGAAAAGTCATTTTCTTGTGAGGAAACCCTGTGACCTTATAGCTGGTATCTCCTCCTTTGGCTGAAATAACATCAGTTAGATGTTCCCTATAATCATCTACCGTCTCTTGCATCGACTGGAAGATAGATGTTCCCACTCCTCCATGCGGAATTCTTACAGCTCTGTGATGTCTCAGCATCAGTCTTTGTACAGACGCTCTTCGGTTCTCCTCAAGCCCCCTTTGATACAACAAAGATCTCATAGTGGTTTCCATGATGGAGAGATCTCCACACCCTGCTGCATCTAATTGTTCTGAGATCGTTTAAATCCCTTCCCAGACTCATCTGCATCTTCAATCTTCTTTCTGAAGGCCTCAGAGAGATCTTTGGATCTGGCCATGGGGATCCCATTCACTTCAACAATCAAGAGCAAACCAAACTAATGTCTGAGGTTTAAATACGTCCTCTCTAATGATGGTCTAATTATTTACAGCTGATGAAAGAAAGTAGAACCGTCCACCTAAGGAAGTGTTCCAGTATTCCTAACACCAGTGGTCATTGCATGTATAGCCACTGGTTAAATGCAATTGAAATCAGAGAGCTCTGTATTAAAAGATTAATGAAACTATTTCAAAGGCCCAGTTTGAGTTTAGTCCAGCTTGGTCTTCCAGGATGTACACTGATCTGCCATAACATTAAGACAACATTTAAATTTACACTTTTACGGCATTTAGCAGACGCCCTTCTCCAGAGTGACTTACAAAAGTGCTTTGCTGTTCACTCAGAATATCCTTAGCTAGTAGACGAGGCTGGAATCTAGAGATTCCTCACGCTTAGATCCTGTTGAAACAAATGTCTTTATGGAGTTAAAAACTCCTGAAACTGATGAGTCTTCAATCTGCGTTTGAAGCCATTGAGGGACTCAGTTGTTCAGACCCCCAGGAGAAGTTTGCTTCCATTGGCCCCTGTAATGGGTGGATATTGCCGCTGATGTATCTCCATTTTTTATTTTATCTGCTCTGTAAACTATCTCCTGTAAAGTCACCATTTCAGGGATACATTGAAGACAACAGAGGAACATCTTGAAGTTGACAAAAACCAGCCTGTGATGTTCCCCATGACTGGAACATCAGGCAGGTCTTGTGTATGTAGTGGTCAGTGACTTCCAAAAGAGCTCAGTGGAACATCAACTGGTGGACTGGCAGCAAGGTTACAGGCTAGACTGTCTGATCTACTTCTATGGAAGTGACTAAAACTTCCTTAGCCAATCCATGAAGGTCCAAGCCATGAAGGTCCCGTCACACAGCTTTGAGGACTTAATGGATCTGCTGTATAATTTTGAACCCCAATACCACAGGATGTCTTCAGAGGTCTTGTGGAGCCAAAGGGTCAGAGATGTTTTAATATGAACGTTGTTAATCAGCTGATTAGTTGGGTCAGGTATTTTGAGAGCTGGGTAAACAATATACCACATGGACAAAAGTATTGGGACACTTGCTCTTTCATTCTTTATTCTGAAATCAAGGACAACAGAAAAAGCTTGTCCTGCATTTGTTGGAGTAACTGTCTCTACTGTCCAGCAAAGACTTTCTACTAGATGTTGGAGCATTGCTGTGAGGATTTGATTGCATTCAGCGACAAGAGCATTACTAAGGTCAGGGTATTGGATGATTACCACCCCCATTTCATCCCCACATCCCCAATTCATCCTTAAAGTGTCGGATGGAGCTCCACCATTCCAGAGCAGACAGTCGCACTGCTCCACAGCTGGGGGGCTTTAATCCCCTCAAGCCCACGACTGTCAATAGACGTGGTGCCATTAGGGTTGCTTCTCTGTATTTGACCGTACAGTGTACGTCTAGATGACTATTGTCACAAAGAGATCTTTTCACTGATGCTTGATATACTGCCTTCTGATGGATGGACGTGGAATTGCCACTTTACTCCATGAAAAACAGAACGCAGAACAGAACCATGCAGACCAATACAGGCCATAAAAAATCAATTAATTTAAATATTTAATAATGATTCACTTGTATCAAAATCACATGACTAATTCCTCCTATCTTCAGGTGTTTTTGAGAAGGAAAAGCCGAGGTAGACGGTCAACTGACAGGTTGATCCACGCCGATTTCTATTCACAGTGCTATTTCATAAAGAACCCTAATGCAGTTACACCAAAACTTGAGCCACAGTGTCTGTACCTGTGGGACTAATTAGTGTGTGTGGAGGAAGCAGTCTTATTGTTCCATTGTTAGCTGCCGTGTTCTGGGTGCTCCCGGAGGAACATGAACCGAGAGGAAGATCATTCAACACAACACACACACCCTTCTTGTTATAATAATCAGTCTCCATGCAGTTTTCCTAAAGCACTGGAGTGTTAATATCATCTCAGGAAATTGAGATAGTATTCAAAGGGACACTCGCTCCACAATCTTGCTGTGTTTGTGCACAGCTTTGAGGAAAGCCAGAGCTGAAAATTCCAAGCGAGAAAACGCATAGCATCTACAACGTTCCAACTGTGGTTGCAAATCCATGCAAACCTCTTACTCTTAATCAGTGTGCTTTTCGAGTTGCAGAATAAAGACGACCCAAGACAAATCCAGCAACCCAACATTCACCATGCAAATGACCAAGGTGCCCAAAAGTGTGTTCATAGCTCTCGTAGAATCAACTCAACATTCAATAAATGAAAACACCTTTAAAAGGTTCGAAGGTTGGAGAACAGTGAAGTCAGGTGTGAAGAATCAACTGGCGAATAACATGTGAAGCTATTTTTAGAAGTCATACCAGAACCTGCCAGAATGCCACTGTAACAACAAACCCTCGAGGCCACAGAAGAGGCAGCACTCAGAGCACCTCACATGAGCACATCTTGGTCTTCACAGACCACCAGGACCAACCTATATGGGACAATCTGCAGTACTAATGGTGTCAGTGGTGCATGTGGGGCATTATTGTGAACTGTATGACAGCTGTGAAGATCCATCCATTGACTAACAGCTGCTGACGTCTTAGTATCTCTACAGTGTTGATGATTCACCATGATGTGGATCATCTGATTACAGCTGCAGGATCACTGTGATTCACTGTGAATTAGGTCTAGTACTTGACTAAATAGCATTATATGAATATAGTCCATAGCTTGACCTAAACATCATCTCCTAGCAGCTGTCGAAGTGCTAGGATCTCCACAGTAACATAGATCTACCATGATCTGGATCATCCTCTAAAATCTACTGAAGCTTACAGATCTCTGCATGGCTGTAGATCCACCATAATGTGTATCATCCACTAAAACAGTCCACAGAAAAGTCTTAGGATGAGCACAGTGTCATCTCTATGGCATCATAGATCCACCATGATGTGGATCATCCTCTAAAAGCTGGTTTGGAGATTTCCAGAGTATTTTAGACCCACCATAATGTGGATCATCCAATAAAGCTGCCAATGTCTTAGAATCTCCAAAGAACCTCTACAGAATCTTGCAATCCAGTGATTTTAGGTGCTCTTAGTAGATGATTGACATCATCATGGATTACTACAGTATCACCAATCTACACAGTGTCATAGATCCACCATGATGTGGAACATTCTCTAAAAGCTAAAATTTAGAGATCTCCAGTATTGTTGATCTACCATCCAATAACTTTAGTAGCTTTTAGTCAATGATATACATCATCATAGATCTCCATAGTATCACAGATCTCCACAGTATCATAGATTCATCTTGAAGATCATCCATGAAAGCTACTAAAGTAGCAGGAGTAGATCTAACTGTACCATAGATCAACCATGATGTGGATCTTCAACTAAGCTGCTTACATCTTAGATCCAAGTATCAGCATCAGGTGCTAAAGCCTAGAATGTCTACAGCACTTTAGATCTTGTGGATCGTCCACCAACAACTTTTAAAATGTTAAGATCTCTGTAATGTCATCCTTACCTAAAATCTGGAGTCAGATCTGGCTTCAATCCGTAAAATCCTGCCGACAAGGTCAGAAGCCACCTGGGAACATAATATCCATCTTCGCACTCCAGATACGGAGCTGACCACCTCACATGAGTTTTGTCAGTGATGGACTTGATGGAGTCGAGGGGCTTCTTTCTGCCCCTGTGGTCGTGGTACCATGCCGTCTCTGCTGTGTTGTTCTGCAAACCGTGGCGTGCTGGGGTTGCAGACAAGTCCTGCAGGACGATTTCCCCTCCGGCTCGCGTGGCCTGTAGGAAGACCTGTGGATTGTGGGAACCCCAGACAGCAGTCGGAGAGGTGCCAGTGCTGAAGGCAAGAACAGCTCGGTGGATCCTGGTGTCGCCCTCCAGGATGCTACGGACCAGTGCTCGGTACCACTCAACATCCCGCCGGAGGCTCTGAGCACGGGTGCTGTTGCCCCCCAGCAAAGCACTGAGAAAAGCAGATGCATGAGTAATCGCATCCAATGCTCCATGCATGGTCCGGTGGGGGCTTGTCCGCGATCGCCCACGGAGACCTCTCAGCTCAAACCTGCCGGAGCAGTTGGCGTGGCGCAACGCAGCAGAGTCCCCTGTGTGCAGGAAGGCTTTGACATCCCTTGGCATCTGCTGGTCATCAACATCCCTGCTTGATCGGATGCCCCACCGGTCCAGGGGCTTGCGGACAGACTGTCTGGCCTCAACCCCCCGGTCTTGCTGAGACCACTGCATGTACCCATAACTAGACCCAAGAAGGAAGCCCACTTGCAGCAGCAGGAGTGACAGCTGGATTGTGGCCATCCTTGCTCTTGGATCGCAGCGATTCAGGATTTTCCCTGGAAGATGTATTTCTTATTTTTCCAAGGTGCTCCACAGCAACCATCAGATCATCACTTCCCCCTTTCACCTGTAGATAGCCTGTCCTGTCCTCCCACCTCTCTGCTGCCCACGGAAACACTGACGCTGTCAAACCCACCAGTGGAGACCCTCTTCCTCTGCTTGGCTCCCCCAAGACTGCCCCTCAGACTGCCCCTGCTCCCCTCTGCAGCCCGATCCGATCCATCCAGACCTCCAGACTGCTTACAGAGGGGGGCTTCTTCACCAGTCTTCACTTTCACACATCCATCCATACATGCATGCACACACACACGCACACACACACGCACTCACACTCACACACACACTCCCACACACACACACACTCCAAGCACTAGGCTGTTCCAGTTGCAAGCAGAATGAAGAGCAGAACCCGTTTGCTCCTCCAGCGCGTCTCCTTCATTTTATTCTAGGGTTCTAAGGAGCCCAGACTGCGCGTTTGGGCGCTTCTGCTGTCAGTCAGCGCGCGCACAGCGGAGGGAGGTGGAGCGCGAGGAGATGCGCGCGCCGCAGCATCAGCAACACGGCGCGGATGCAGGGTTGCCAGATTGGGATGTTATTTTCACCCGAATCCTACTGTTGCTCTGTTGGGGCTGGAGGTCTAATATTCTGGCTTATTATTAATATTAGACTATTGTGGGAAAGGGCTTTTGTTGATTTTATGATCATTACAGTGATATACAGGGCCAATCAAAAATTTGGAGACACCTCCATCCTGCAGCCTTTACAGGACAAACTTATAAATAATAAAAAAAAAAATTGTCCAGTTCTATATGATCCAAATGGAAGTGTTTTGTGTGATTAAGAACTGATGATTAATAGGAAAACATGCTCTACTCGTCTGTATTTGGTCTGATTGTAGATATAAATAAGGTATTTCGGTTCGTACTATATCTGTTAATGGATATAAACTCTATACTGAGGTTTCAGAGCCTCAGGGTCTGTATGCAGCCCAACCCTTCAGCTTGGATCCTCAGTGAAGAGCTCCAGCCCTCCCTGGACAGCAAAGACAGAGACCCCAACAAAAGCAGGATACACTCTTTTTTTAACCCTGCAGGTGTCCCAATACTTTTGATCATGTAGTACATATTGTTATGAGCTGGTGCTCAAGATTTTAATATCAGTATATATTAAAATAAATAAATTAAAATCAATTCAAATCTAAAATCTCCATTACAGTCAGGTGTACCCAGACTTTTGACTGGTACTGCATGATTGTACGTATGTAATCATGTATGATTCATATGTGATCTCTGTATCAGCAGACCAACAGCTGTCCAAAAATGACTTTTAATTACTCTTATGTCACATTAACTTCCCTAACCACCAGGCCACGTGGCTGCCATGACTGAAAGGTTGCTGGTTTGATTCCCTGAACTGGCAGGGCATAATTGAAGTGCCTTTGAGCAAGGCACTTAACTCCCTAGCTGCTCTCTGAGTGCTATGGATAGGCCACCACTCCAGGCACGTGTGCTCACTGCCCCCTAGTGTGTGAATTCACTAGTGTCTATGTGTGAATGAAGTGGACAAATAGCTTCTCCTGTAATGTGTCCATTATGGAATATGTTATTCATTGGACAGTGACGATATGTGTCTGTTAAAACTAAAGGTGGTTGTTCTATGGAATCCTTTGAAGTAAAGAATCTTGTATGAATCAGTGTAAAAAGAGTTTGTAACACCTTTTGTTATGATGTAAAGATTAGCTTCACAGAACAGTAGTTCTTTAGTTCATAACAAAAAATATATATATTCTGATCAATCATCCAATAGAAAATTTATTTGCATATCGCTTTTAACAACTGAAGTCACAGAGTAGCTTTACAGAAAAAAACGATGAAGAAGAGGAACAACACATGAAACAAAGGATAAAGACATAACCCCCCACCCCACCCCCACCCCCCGAGCCAAAGGGCAAAAGTGGCAAATGTAAACTACCAGGCTCACAAGGGGGGACCCCTCCTCCTCTGGTCAACTACTTATAAATAGTAAGTTAGGAGTCACTGGACCCCCATATATCTGCAGTAATACTCAGTTGGACTGAAGTATTGAAAGTTTGATGGTGGACATTATAGTATCTCAGGCAGATGATGCTTACCAACTGCACTGGGATTAATAAAGATGGCCAATCTGGCAACCCTGGTGTTAGGAGGAGCTGTCCAGTGCTGAAATCAGCGCCCAGTGAAAACACCCACAGAGCTGCTGGAAAAACAGAGCCTTGATGATCAGTGGAATTAAAGGGTTCAGAAGCCTGGTCAGAAACACCAACGGGAGACCCCTGCTCCCGTGTACAAGGAGGGTTTATGAGATGTGAGGAGGAGGAGGAGGAGAAGGAGGAGGGGGAGGAGAAGGAGGAGGAGGAGGAGGAGGAGGAGAAGGAAGACATTTGGCCATTTCACCGACACTGCGAACCCCATCACTTCACTGGTTTTCATTCATCCTGCAGTCATTTACACGCCTGAAATACCCTGACCACACACCCACCCTGTAGTGATCTCTGTCAGATGTGGTCGGGGTTTACGCACAGGTTGCACCAACAGCGGCACAAAGGCAAAGCGGCGCACCATCAGCCGCACCATCCGACACAGTGCCGCAGAATCAGCACCAGCCCCTCTGCGAAAACAGGGGGCGCGACGAGGAGGAGGAGGAGTGGGGGGGTGCGCGGCCCGACGTAAAGCCCTACAAGTTGTGAATCATGGTGCAATGAGTCATCCCTCAGTCCTCCTTCATAGCGCCGCTCTCGCGCATTGCGCCTCTCTTTGCGTCAGTGGCGCTAAAATGAGACAAGCGCGCCTGTGCTCTGCTGCTCCAAACCCGAGGAGATGCCTCCTCCAGTGACTAATCGAGCTTTGCGTTCAGCATTACTCACTATCCACACAGATTGGCCACTTATCAGAAACCCATCCCTTGCGTCACCAGCTCCCTCCAATGGATCTCCATCACGGTTGGTAAGGAGGCAGGGGTTCTAGCGTTGGTTTATTGGCACTTCCAAACTTGGGGGGAACCTAAATGGTTCTGGGTCTGAAGTTTCTTCAGAACAGCAGTGGCTGTGTAGAACCATGAAGACACAGGGCCGTTCTAGAGCATAAATGGTTCTTTGCCTGTTTAAGGTATTTCACCATGGTTAAAGGTATATATGGTTCTACAGTCCAATCCATTTGGGAACCTAAATGGTTCTTTGTCTGCTTAAATATGCCTTTCCATGATCAGGTATCTGGTTTTAGATGGAGGAACCTTACAGGTAATTCAATAGTTTCTTACTAGAGACAGTGGTGCTTTAAAAACCATGGTGACTTGCAGAACCATCTGGATGCTTAGAAATAGTATTTATGAATTGTGCTAAATGGTAATGTTCTTCATCAGAATCATATTTTGTAATTAGTTTTAGAGGAGTCTCTTTAAGGCAACCATGACAACTGACATAATTCTGTAGTTATCTGCATGTTCTTCACCTTCAGAACACATTGTAAATGAAAAACAGGTTCTTGAAAGGCTTTTAGTAAAGGCAGTGGTGCCGTATCAAACTCAAAGAATCAAGACCATAAATGCTTCTTCATCTGGAAAAATCATCTTTACCATTTTCAAGATCTGTTTTTCATTTGTAGCCCACCCATTGCAGCTTCATCTCCCACAATGGGCCTCCATCCTGGTCCTGGAGAACACCTTCTAGGGTCATCATTAGTTATTAGGAAGATGTGCTTTTTCTGTGTGGAACCATAACAAGTCATATAACATCTGAGATGTTAAAAGAGGGTTCCTTAAGATTTTCCTGGAGGACCAATTGCCTGCATATTGTAGTGGTAACCCAGCTCCCCAACACCTCACCCAGCCAAGTATTCTTCACTGTAGGTTGAAGGTTGGACCATGTTGGTCAAGGACAAGGAGTGGAAGCACTGGACAGAAGTGAGCAACTGCTGTATATGATTCTACACTCTTCAAAGAGGTTCTATCGCCTTTATAACCCTGAGCCAATTTCACAGGATGTTTTGATGGTCTGTTGTGCTTTTGTCCACCAAAAAATTAAAGACAGTCACACATACCAGATATATTATTCCCAGGAGATCATAGACTCTTTATCTATACAGATATTCATTTGAGATGTTAATATTAACAGAATTCAGATATTTATTTAAATTTGACGACTACTGTTTTTCCTCATAAGAACTAAAAGCCCTTTATATCTCAGAAATCCCGAAAATGAAAGGGTCCAATGAGTTGTTCTGTAAGGATTATATTGACAAATATATTTACAATAATAAGTTGACAGTCATTCAAATAAAATATAAAAACATATTATCCCTTCTCATGACTTTTATTTTGAAATTTCAACACAGTGTGAGCAAGAAATGAGCAAACCTCCTTTCTTATTTTCATCTATAACCCAATATCCATTACATCATTAGCCACGCCCCCTCGCTGACCAGTCGGAGTGTGTCTGCAGGTTGAGCAGGTATTGTGTTTTCTGAGCAGAATTGACCACTGGTAATCCGTCAGACATATTGTGGACCAGGGTTACATGAGAATTACTAATTGTACTTGAGTTCTAAGAGTTAGGTTCTTTTTCGAAGGCAGTGGGGCTGTATAGAACCATGACAGCTCATTGGACCCTTTGAGAGACAAATTGTTCTTTGTTTGGTTAAAGGTTCTTTACCATGGCCAAGTACCTATAGTATTTTCAATCTTTATAAAAGAGTTCTCTAAGGATTTTTAAAAACAGTGTGACTATATGGAACCACGAAGACACAAGGAACCATAAATGGTTCTTTGCCTGGTTACGGTTTTGCACCATGGTTAAATACAAATATGGTTCTACAGTTTTTAAACTTAACAATCAATTTGTTCTTCCTCACAATCACCTGTTATAGTTGGTTCTAGAGTTTTCAAAGGGGTTCCTCTTTAAGGCCACCATAGCAACTGACATAAGGCCAACTTTCCTGGAGGACCAAATGCTTGTATCTTGTAGTGTTAAAGCAGATCCCAACACAGCCTCATCAGCTAATGAGTCTTTACTGAGTTGAAGGTTGTACCATGTTGGTCAAGGACAGGGCACTGGACTATGATGCTGCAAGGGTTCTTCTTTAGTGAAGCAACAGTGCTGTATTCAACCATGACAACTCAAAGGCGCAAGAACTTACATTTTTCTTTGCCTGGTTAAATCTTCTTGGTTTCATGGTTCTCCACCTGCTTCCTTATTAGGATCTGTGGAAAACATTTGGATCTATATGTTACCAACAAAATTAGGTAGAAGTAAGTAGTAATTACACTCATTTAACCCACACATGGGAATTGGACATCCACATTTAACCCATCCACACACAGTGATACACACATACACACTAGTGACACACACCAGGGTAGTGGGCTTACCACATGCACCCAGGTGGTGGGCAGCCCTATCCTCAGCCTATGCCTTGCTCAAGGGCACTTCGGTGGTCATGTCCTGCCAGTTCAGGGATTTGAACCATTGACCTTCCACAAGGCTGGTTCCCTAACCACCAGTTCCACAACTGCTCTTAATGGTGGATGAAAATATAGCGTATCTCAAATGTTCTCAGCAGTGAGAAATCAGGCTGGAGTCCTGCAGGAGATTACAGAATACCAGCATCAGTGGAACGAACCCACCAAAAGAACACAGATGACCAAACATTATTTGGACAGAGAAGTCAGTAACCACACCTGTGTTCTTCTAAGCAGATTTCAAATAAATACTGACCAGGTAGACGCTCTCACTGGCCGCTGACTTTATGTTTATTTGGGTTTCATTCAATGTTATATAGAGTTAATTACAATTAGACGCTCTCACTGACACTGACTTTGTTTATTTGGGTTTATTCTAATGTTATATAGAGTTAATTACAGGTGAGCGCTCTCTATTTTGACTTGGTTTAATTGGGTTTTTATTCTAATGTTTATATAGAGGAGTTGTTACGGGCAGGCGCTCTCACTGGCCACTGACTTTATGTTTATTTGGGTTTATTCTAATGTTATATAGAGTTAATTACAGGTAGACGCTCTCATTGACCACTGACTTTACGTTTATTTGGGTTTAATCTAATGTTATATAGAGTTAGTTACAGGTGGAAGCGTCTCACAAACCACTGAGTTCTGTTATTTGGATTTATTCTAATGTTATATGGGAGTTAATTACAGGTAGGCGCTCTCACTGACACTGACTTTACCTTGTTTATTTGGAGTTTATTCTAATGTTATATAGAGTTAATTGAGTGAAACGCTCTCACTGACATGACTTTTATATTTATTGGTTTATTCTAATGTTATGAGAGTTAATTACAGGTAGACGCTCTCACTGACACTGACTTAGTTTAATTGGAGTTTCTTCTAATGTTATAGAGTTAATTACAGGCAGACTGCTCTCACTGGCTGACTATGTTTATTTGGGTTTATTCTAATGTTATATAGAGTTAATTACAGGTAGACGCTCTCATTGACCACTGACTTTACGTTTATTTGGGTTTAATCTAATGTTATATAGAGTTAATTACAGGTGAGCGCTCTCACTGACCACTGAGTTTACGTTTATTTAGGTTTATTCTAATGTTATATAGAGTTAATTACAGGTAGACGCTCTCACTGACCACTGACTTTGTTTTAGGTTTTATTGTGTAATGTTATACTCAGAGTTAATTACAGGCAGACACTCTGTGGCACTGACTTTGTTTTGTTGGGTTTATTCTAATGTATATAGAAGTTCATTACAGTAGGCGGCTCTCACTGACACTGACTATGTTTGTTTGGGTTTATTCTAATGTTATATAGAGTTGATTACAGGTAGACACTCTCACTGACACTGACTTTATGTTTATTAGTTTATTTTAATGTTATATAGAGTTAATTACAGGTAGACACTCTCACTGACACTGACTTTATGTTTATTAGTTTATTTTAATGTTATATAGTGTTGATTACAGGTAGACACTCACTGACCACAGGCTGTAGTTTTATTTTTGTTTTTCCTAATGTTATATAGAGTTGATTACAGGTAGACGCTCTCACTGACCGCTGACTTTATGTTTATTAGTTTATTTTAATGTTATATAGAGTTAATTACAGGTAGATGCTCTCACTGACACTGACTTTATGTTTATTTGGGTTTATTCTAATGTTATATAGAGTTAATTACAGGCAGGCGCTCTCACTGACACTGACTTTATGTTTGTTGGGTTTATTAATGTTATATGGGGTTAATTACAGGTAGGCGCTCTCATTGACCCACTGACTTTTGTTTATTGGGACATCTATTTATTTATATAGAGTTAATTACAGGTAAGCGGCTCTCACTGACTTTACTGAGTTTCACGTTTATTTGAGGTTTATTCTAATGTTATGAGTTAATTACAGGTAGACACTCACTGACCACTGACTTTGTTTATTTGGGTTTATTGTAATGTTATATAGAGTTAATTACAGGCAGACACTCTCACTGACACTGACTTTGTTTTATTTGGGTTTATTCTAATGTTATATAGAGTTAATTACAGGTAGACGCTCTCACTGACACTGACATGTTTTGTTGGGTTTTTCCTAATGTTATATAGAGTTGATTACAGGTAGACTCTCACTGACCATTGACTTTATGTTTATTGGTTTATTTTAATGTTATATAGAGTTAATTACAGGTAGACACTCTCACTGACACTGACTTTATGTTTATTAGTTTATTTTAATGTTATATAGAGTTAATTACAGGTAGACACTCTCACTGACACTGACTTTATGTTTTGTTTGGGTTTTTCCTAATGTTATATAGAGTTGATTACAGGTAGACGCTCTCACTGACCGCTGACTTTATGTTTATTTGGGTTTATTCTAATGTTATATAGAGTTAATTACAGGTAGACGCTCTGCTGGCTTTGACTTTTTGTTTTATTGGGGTTTATTCACAATGTTATATAGAGTTAATTACAGGTAGACGCTCTCACACTCAGTGCTCCTCTATGATATTCTATCATTTCTTCAGTAGGAACAAGAAATCTAAAGATGTAATGAGAGAAAACAAAATTGCTGGAAATCATCAGTTGATTTCTCAAAAATGCCTTTGTCCACTGATTGTATTTCCCAACAGTCCTCCACCCCGTCCTCCCTGTGCCGTGGCGTAATCCTAGGCGTGTCACTATATTGCCCATAAACCTTTATAGGCCATCAATATTTAAGTGCATTTTGTGTTTCTGCATTTCCTTATAGCACATCCCACAGGCCTTCACAGCCAAAAAATCATTTAGAAGAGCCAGTCATGATCTTTGCTCAGCTTTCCCCCTGACTCCCCCAGAGAGGGCTCCCTTTCATCAGCATCAGCATGAGCAGCGGTTGTAGAGTCGTAGCCCTGCAATCAGAGAAGCTGGTCTCCACTCAGATCACGGGTCTGATCTCAGCCGAGACAGTGACTCAGTTTAATCAAACGAAGCTCAATTTCTGCTCTGTTTCAGCTTCACAACATCTGAGCAGAGCACTGGCGCCAGCACCACTGGAACAAGGAGGTCAGGTCTCTACACACACTTCTTTAGACGTTATACTGACTATACTACACACCAGCCAGCCATAACATTAAAACCACCTGCCTAATATTATGTAGGTCCCCCTTTCGTGCTGCCAAACCCACCTGTCGGAGATTTGTGAAGGTCCCCTTGCCCAACCAGTGAAACACCTTAACACACCACCAGGTCAGTGTCACTGCTGCTGAATGACCCACCAACCACATAATACCTGCTCGTGGTGGATCTGTGGGGTCCTGACCATTGAAGATCAAGAGTAGCTGAGAAATGGACAGTGAGTGTAGAGAATCAGGTGGCGGTGAATGGGCAGCAATAGGGGGATTACATCTAGATAACCTGTCCAGAAGCCTGTATGTGAACCAACTATTGTCTATTGCTCTTCTACACTCGAACAAACTGTGTTGGTAATGTGGAGAGTGAAGAACCTTTTTAATGATTAAAGCTGTACTGTGTTTGTACCGACACATGCACACGCTGAAAAGTCATTCCTGTTAAGTCAACACTGGATATTTCAGAAGTAGTTGTCAGGATCAATAAGAAGGGTCACGGTGCAGGTCAGTGTCCAGAAACCCTTCCTGTAAGTAAAATATAAATAATATAAAGATTAAAATGGGGGGACGGGGACTTGAAGGGTGTGTGTGTGTGTGTGTGGGTGTGTGTGTATCTATCTTAGATAAGATAGATACCAGCCTTTTTCCAAAATGGATTCAATTCATTTCCCCTCTAAATTCTACACACAAACCCGATGACAAAGTGAGAAACTTTTGCTTGAAATCTTTGCAAATTTATAAAGAAAATAAAAAAATACAAAATATTACAAATTCACAGCCTTTGCCGTGACACTCAGAAATTGAGCTCAGGTGCATCTTGCTCCTCTAGATCATCCTTCAGATGTTTCTACAGCTTGATTGGACACCTGTAGTCAATTCAGTGGATTGGACATGATTTGGAAAGACACACAGGTCTGTTTCTATACGGTCCCATAGTGGACAGTGCAGGTCATGAAGTCTAAGGTATTGTGTGTAGACCCAGCCTCTGGGACAGGGTGTATGGAACACAGATCTGGGGACCCAGTACAGAAACATTTCTGCTCGTTGAAGAGATCTCTCAGTGAGCTGTGACCTCCATCATCTGTAAATGGAAGAGGTTTGGAACCACCAGGACTCTTCATAGAGCTGGATGCTCAGCCAAACTGAGTGACCGAGGGGCCTTAGTCGGGGAGGTGACCAAGAACCCAATGGACACTCTGTCACTCCAACATTGCTCTGTGGTGAGATGAACTTCAGAACAGAACAGGCCTGTATGGTAGAGTGGCCAGACAGAAGCCCCTCTTCAGTAAAAGGCACATGATAGCCTGTCTGGAGAACGTAAAGGAGCCCAGACAAGAACCTGATTGAACATTTCTGGAGATTCAGCATCCAGTCTGATTGAGCTTGAGAGGTTCTGCAAAGAAGAATGGGAGAAGCGTTCCAAAAACAGGGGCCAAGCTTGTAGCATGAGCTCAAACACTTGAGGCTGTAATTGCTGTAAATGAGCTTCCAACAAAGTATTGAAGCAAAGGCTGTGAAAGCGTATGTACATGGTATATTTTTGTGTTTTATATTTAGTAAATTAAGACTTCAATCTTGAATCCGTGTTGGGATACGGTGGTAACATACAACGTGCACATTTTGCTATATTACAGCGCTATTCCAAGTCCAGACTAGCAACAGCAGAGATCTGTTTCTCCTTATTGATGATCAATGGAGCCTCACAGTGATTTTGAAGCTGTTATTTTATGGTTAAATGCTGTATAATGTTGCTTTAAAGTAAATGTTGGTCAGTCGTGACAAACGGCAATAAACCAGCCACTCAGGAGTTGATGAAGCGGCTGTTGTTCCACTGCTCTTGAAAGTCACTGTGGCTGGGTAAAGCGAGCAGAACTGAAGAAGGGATAACAGTTAGATTAGAGCATTAATCATGTAGTCAATAGGGTATTGATTGCATGTGATTGGCTGGGAGTCACCATATTTTCTCACGCCGCACTCCAGCATTCAATGTCAGCCTGCCAGGTGAGCGGTGAAGTGACCCATCGGACAGAGGGCAGTGCTGTATCTCTCAGGAACCATCAGTCAGCTGTCAATCAGCTGTCAGACTGAAGCTCCGCCCATGTCACCCCTTACAGCTAAACACACACACACACACACACACACAAATCAGAGAGAGAGAGAGAGAGAGAGAGAGAGAGAGAACATTATGTGCTGAGACATGAATGATTCATCACAGCTAGGTTTCACAAAGCCTCCTCAGCACAAAGATCATTGTTACATGGTCGAGCGAGCATCTCATTCAACACTCTCTCTACCAGTTCAGATGATATTCATACTGTTAAGCTTTTGGGGATCTGGGCCCTTGTCATCTAATCTAAAATGTGTGTGTGTGTGTGTGTGTGTGTGTGTGTGTGTAAGAGAGAGAGAGAGAGAGAGAGAGAGAGAGGGCCTCCCTGGACTCCAGGTCCATTCTTTTAGAGGAGGGTCCTATTCTATGGGCAGTACTTCTTTACAGAGACTAGACAAGCTGTGTGTGCAATTGCACATCTGTGTCAGCAATGTGTGCAGCTTAAACTAAGGGAGTTATTCATTAGAAGGGGTGTCCGTACATATTTGGACATATATGTATATTTCCATACGTCATAGGGATGGTCTCTCGCTCTCTCTCTCTCTCCCCCTCTCTCTCTCTCTCTCTGTGTGTGTTCTCTCTCTCTCTCTCTCTCTCTCTCTCTCTCTCTCTCTCTCTCTGTGTTAGTCTCTCTCTGTTTGTGTTCTCTCTCTCTATCTGTGTGTGTTCTCTCTCTCTCTCTCTCTCTGTGTGTTCTCTCTCTCTCTCTCTCTCTCTCTCTCTCTCTCTGTGTTCTCTCTCTCTCTCTCTCTCTCTCTCTGTGTTAGTCTCTATCTGTGTGTGTTCTCTCTCTCTCTCTCTCTCCTACCATTTCTCTCTCTCTCTCTCTCTCTCTCTCTCTCTCTCTCTCTCTCTCTCTCTCTCTCTGTGTTAGTCTCTCTCTGTTTGTTCTCCCTCTCTCTGTGTGTTCTCTCTCTCTCTCTCTCTCTCTCTCTCTCTCTCTCTCTCTCTCTCTCTCTCTCTCTGTTGTGTTGGTCTCTCTCTCTCTCTCTCTCTCTCTCTCTCTCTCTCTCTGTATGTGTATTGTTTCTCTCTCTCTCTCTCTCTCTCTCTCTCTCTCTCTCTCTCTCTCTCTCTTTCTCTCTCTCTCTCTCTCTCTCATGTTAGTTTCTCTCTCTCTCTCTCTCTCTCTCTGTGTGTGTGTGTGTTCTCTCTCTCTCCCACTCTCTCTCTCTCTCTCTCTCTCTCTCTCTCTCTCTAACACACACACACACTCACACACACACACAGAACCATCTGTTTCTTAACTGGTGACAAAGCGAATCACAGATCCTTTCATATCAAGGATGTCCAGGATGAGTTCTGAGGAACATCTCTGAATGGATACAGTGTAAATACATCTTACACTGTGTTTATTATAATAGACATAACACAAAGACATCAGGCTTCTTATTAAATGGACAATTATAATATGGGTTGGGACAGTCGGGGGCGTTACTGGTCCTGGGACCATAATCAGAAACTATTAGAGCAGGGGTCAGCAACCCCAGGCCTGGCGGTCCAGGCTCCTGCACAGTTTGCTGATCTCTCTACTCCAGAACTCAACTGCGCTAAATCAGGAATCTCTGTCCCTCCAGAAATAGAATGCTAGAATCTCGCAGGTACCAGTAAAGTACAGTGTTCATACTGGGAAGAATATGTGAATTAATGAACTTGTACCAGCAGGGGGCAGTGTTGGTGATGAGCTAAATATGGTGATGATGAACTGGGTCCAGCAGGGGGCAGTGGTGGAGCTGGGATGAATATGGCGATGATAGACCTGGAGTGCGTGTGTGGCATTGAGTGGGCTGGGATGATTATTGTTATGATGAACTGGGTCCAGTAGGGGGCAGTGGTGGGGCTGGGATGAATATGGTGAGAATGAACTGGGTCCATTAAGTGGAAGTAGTGGAGCTGGGTTGATTATTCTGATGATAAACTGGGTCCAATAGGAGGCAGTGGTGGAGCTGGGATGATTATGGTGAGGATGAACTGGGTCCATTAAGTGGCAGTAGTGGAGCTGGGATGATTATGATGATGATGAACTGGGTCCAATAGGAGGCAGTGGTGGAGCTGGGATGATTATGGTGATGATGAACTGGGTCCAGTAAGTGGAAGCTGATGGAGCTGGGTTGATTATTCTGATGATAAACTGGGGTCCAGTAGGGGCAGTGGTGGAGCTGGGATGATTATGGTGATGAACTGGCTCCAGCGAGGGGCGTGATGAAGCTGGGATGAATATGGTGATGACGAACTGGCTCCAGCAGGGGGCAGTGGTGAAGCTGGGATGAATATGGTGATGACGAACTGGGTCCAGCAGGGGGCAGTGGTGGAGCTGGGGTGAGATATGGTGATGATAGACTGGTTCAGCATGGGGGGCAGTGGTGGAGTATGGATGAATATGGTGATAATGTACTGGATTTCCAGCAGGGGGCGTGGTGGAGCTGGGATGTGGAATGAGATGTAGGTTCCTCTGTGGGTTCTTGGTAGATCTCCGGCTGTATGAGAGAGTGTGTGCTTGGTTGAGGCTGGGTCCAGGCTCAGGTGTTGCGCTGGTCAGTGGTGCTGGACAGTGGTCAGCTCAGTGGTTAGCTCTCACAGCAGCAGTAAGTCTCCTTTCTTATGGTCATAGCAGTGTCTCTGTTAGCTTCGCTACAGCTCCTGAAATCTGAAGGTGGCTGTCAGTGTTGGTGTTACTGGTTTGGGACCAGTGTGTAACTGGAATTTACACCGTCAGTCCCAGGTTTGTGTGTTTCGGTGCTTAAACTGGGATTTAAATATGGCTTCAGTCACAGTAAAACACAGCGATCTGGGGCTAACCAGGCTAAAACACAGGACAAACAGAGGCTAAACGGAGGACTAAACAGAGTCAGGAGCAGGCTAAAACAGGGCTAAACAGAGTCAGAACCGGGCTAAATGGGTGACCAGGTTAAAACAGATAAGCTCAACTTGCCAAACCAGGCTAAAATGGGGGATAAACAGAGTCAGAACCGGGCTACAGCAGGGATAAACAGAGTCAGAATCGGGCTACAACAGGTCAAACTGGGCTAAACAGAGTAAGAACCGGGCTAAAACAGGAATAAACTAGAGTGAACCGGGCTAAATGGGGATAAACAGAGTCAGATCAGGCTACAACAGGTCTTAAACTGGGCTAAACAGAGTAAGAACCGGGCTAAAACAGGAGCCGGCAAGTGAACCAGGCTAAAACAGGAATAAACAGAGCCAGAACCGGGCTAAAATGGGGATAAACAGAGTCAGAATCGGCCTACAACGGGTCAAACTGGGCTAAACAGAGTAAGAACCGGGCTAAAACAGGAATAAACAGAGTAAGAACCGGGCTAAAACAGGAATAAACAGAGCCAGAACCGGGCTAAAATGGGGATAAACAGAGAGTCAGAATATTCCTCTAGCAGGTCAAACTGGGCTAAACAGAGTCAGAACCGGGCTAAAACAGGATTAAACAGAGCCAGAACCGGAATAAAATGGATCAAACCGGGCTAAACCAGGAATAAACAGTCACAACTGGGCTTAAACTGGTCAAACCGGGCTAAAACAGGAATAAACAGAACCAGACTTAAACGGATAAAACAGAATAAACAGAGCTAGAACTGGGCTACAACTGTTGGAACAGGTCTAAAACAGAGCCAGAATGGGTCAAAACCCGGGTTCAAAGGCTAAATAGGGCTAAAACCTGTAAAGCACATGTCTGATGTAATTGTATCCATAACTACAGCTTGTTTATATGGTTTTACAGGGATTTGTGTGGGAGAGTACTGGACCTAAACTGGGAGACCAGCTGTTTTACTTTGAGTATGTTGGTGTAGGAAGTTGACCAGTATGGCCAAGGTCACAAGCTTGACCAGTCATCATGGCAATGCTGATTGTGCTGGTCAGTTTGACTGACTCGACCAAAGTGTACAACCGAGTTGACCATCACAGACCAGTTTAGACCAACTGAAACCAGTTACCGGCAAAAACTGGCCTTGAGCTCGATTTCTTTATTACCAATTACCAATTTTAATTTACCACTAAAGGCATGTATGTTGCATCTGATATTGGTCATGCTGGTCATGCTGGTAAATCAGTGTGGTCAAGCTTGGTCATACTGGTTGACTGGCTTGGTCAGGTTGGACTTTCTTGAAGATCAGCCAAACCATCAAACTTAAACATACACTATGCTGGTCAGGTTGTGTTTTCAGCAAGGTGGGGACATCACCTGTACTGGTTTGTGGATGGTCGCATGGCTCACTTTTCCAAACCGTAGTGTCTGGATTTCTGTTTACACTTGTCCCTAAAATGTGTCCCCAGTGTGACCAGAGAAGATCCCCCCCATTATACTGTTAAGAACAGTTTCTCATTAAAGTTGAGCTCCTCTGAGAGATTGTGGACAGTTTAGAGCAGGGGTCACCTACCCTGCTCGTGGAGTGCCACCTTCCTGCAGGTATCAACTCCAGCCCAAATCGAACATGCTCCATTTGACCAATCAAAAGCTTCGGAAGGCAGTAATTAGTGCGATTGAATTGAATCTCAAGTCTTGGGAAAGGTAGCCCTCCTGGTTGGTGACCCCTGGTTTAGAGTAACGGTGGTGGCTCTACAATGCAGTGAACATTCCCGTAGAGTCTAGAACTAAAGCTCACAGGAATGTAATTCTGCTGTTTGGTAAATAAGCAAACAAAAATGCATGCTCATACACGACGCGGAAGATGGAGCAAGACGGGGAGAAAAGTCAAGAACCAGAGGAATAATTGCTGTTATTCCTGTTGTTTGGGTTATTTTTCACCGTCGTTTTCCCGTTTTTTTTTGTTTGTTTGTTTTTTTTTTTGTTTTTTTTTTTTGCTTGACTGAATCCGATTACAGAAACGCGTTCTGTTTACACTTGTATTAAATGTGGACATAATCGTACACGTGACGATTGTTATTTATTTATTTTTATTATACCAGTACTTTTCCCCACCGTTTGTTCATGGACCGTCTCTTCAAAAACACACCATCACGTGTTTAGTCCTGTGCACCGTCCAGTGGACATGGAAGCAATGTGGAAAACTCGAACACAGAGCCGAAGTAGCATCTCGAGCAGCTTGTACCAAAGGAAAATGCAGCGTCCATCGTTGGGACACCTTTTGGCTTTAGCGAAGACGACGCCATCGTTCCAAAATAATCGTTCATTAATTATGAGATAAAATGTTCATTGATTTGAGCTCCTATCGTCCAGCACTAGTGTTGGGTGTGTTTTTTTTATGCGGACAGGTGGAGTGACCACTTAAACCATGTTAATGTCAGGTTCTCACAGGCTCATAGAGTCCGTAAGGCTGACTAGTGCTGATTCGAAGACGTTCGTCTGCCGTCTTTGGGCCTATAAATAATTTGTTTTCTGAGCTGCTTCTTTCCTTCAACTCCATTCACGTCTTCTTTTACTTCTACTGCCGTCATAATTTCACTGATGCAACAACACTCTTACTTGTCTGTGGGTCTAGCCCTGTGGTCCAGCTTGGCTGAAATCCCAGACCGAACCCTCCTCCGTCTTTAATTGTTGATGAAATATCGAGTTTCGAATTGGCTCTCGTGTTGCTAACCAGACTCAGAGGTGATTGTTGTAGAGTAAGGTTGAAATGCAGGACAGACACACTCTGTACCTTCTTCTGTAAACTAGGACTGAAGATCAGGCTGCCTTTGATGACTCATTTCTGGCTCTCAGTTTCAATGAGTAGAACTGTCCACAGGTTGAAGAACTGGACATTCTAGGGCAGCAAGCCATGTCTGGGCAACACTGGACTCTGGAGCAATGGAACATTGATCTCTGGAATGAAAAGTGGGACATTTCTGCTCACCACAGAAAGAGAAGATGATGGTTTTCCTGGAGTTTCATATTCTAGTCTGGTATAGGCTGAGTGCAGAGCAAAGTTCAGCGAAGACAGGAGAGGCTTGGCCCTGCCGTAGTGGTGAGAGTCCCGTACAGGGGTACGAGGTTGGATGCACTAGGTCATGCCACAGGTTGATGACGGTCATGTTGATCCACTGTCATTTGATACACTACGGTTTCTTGTACAGTCCTGGAGTACACTTTCACTTATCACATAACCTTAACACTTAGAACCTGAGATCCGCACTTATGTAACAGACAAGCCATGTTCTAGTTTTATACACGTATCAGATCAAATCGTATTTGTATAGCACTCTTCACAACTAATGTTGTCACAGAGCCGCTTTACAGAAATCAAAAAATAAAAGGTGAACAACACAGGAACAGAGGATAAGAAATAGAGTCCCCAGTGAGCAAGACAAAGGCAGCAGTGCAGGAAAAACTCCCTCAGAGCTGGAGGAAGAAACCTGGGGAGGAACCAGGCTCACAAGGGGGGACCCATCCTCCTCTGGTCCAACTACTTATACACAGTTATTTAGGGGACTCTGTTGTACTGGTGCGATGTTAGTTTGGGTTTGTGTAAATTTCTACATAGTTGGTGATGGCAGGTGGGCGTCTAGTCCAGGGCAGGGTAGGCAACTAGTCCAGGTCCAGTAGCCGGAAGGTGGGACACCAATGTGAAGTTGTGGCAGGGGAGCTCAGGGACCTTCTCAGACGGGGCAGAGGAGCTCAAAGTTAGCGTTTCATCAAGGTCATTAACTTGATGTTTAGATTAATGGAGAACAGAGAATGTAAACATTACCAGAGTGTGGCGAGCGACTCCGGCAGATCTGACATAAGAAACTACAACAGTAATCCTGTCTAACCATTTTGTCGCATCACATTGTGAATTAAATCCCAGTTTAAATGCCAGAACAGCTTCCAGTGCATGTTTACTGCTCTGTCCATGTGAACATACTCAACCTGCATACAGACTCTGACTGATCAGAGAAGGGGAGTGGCTAATTCACTGACCAAGATATTGGGTTTTAGAGGAAAACCAGTAGGGAGGGGCTGTTTGCTCATACAGTGTTCAAATTTCAGAATAAAAGTCTGATGCATAAATAAAACAGATAATAAAGGATATTTCAGTTTGTTTATTTTAGTTTATTTGGGCCACTGTCAATTATTTAAAAGAAGATATTATAAATATTATAAAGAAAACAAAGTGCTTGCAAGCACGTTTTTGATATACATGGTCAAATCGATAGAATTATCTAAATTCTCTTTTATATCCATTTCAAATGGATCTCCCGGAAATAACAAAAATCTGGTGTCTGCGACTGTCTCACGTTTAATTTTTTGTGTGTAAACATCCCACAGGATAAGCCTCGAGTGCTACATGTTAAAGGAGTTGAACAGCCCTTTAGAATATTATAAATAATAATTTTGATCACAGTATGTGTGTACGATCATAAAGAAAGAGAGTTTTCAAAGCTTATATTATTATTACACTGAATCCAGAATCTCAGGCTATTAGAAATTTAGATTAAAATGTGAATAGATTACTAATCAGTCAACGTTAAAACAATAAAGCTTAAAATAAGTCACCTTTAATGGAATAAATATAAAATATGAATTTTAACTTTTGATCAAAATCCTTTTTCAGTGTTACTTTTTTTAGATGCATTAGTGTTCGCCATGTATGAGGAATATGTTTTCCCCAGTGCAAGGAAAAAAACCACAAGACTAAAACATTCAAGAATCCAAATTGGGCTTTTGGACGAGTCTATGTAGAACGTTCTACAGATGTTGCAATATTATGATATGACTTTTATATCGTGTACAAAATATATCTGGATATATTGATCTATTGTCCAGCCAATTTCCCTGAGGGAACCCACCCAAGGGATCAATAAAGTTCTATCCTTTCCTATAAATTGATTGGGGTGTCCTTCTTCTATATTTAATCATCTACGGAAGGTTGTCCCCAATGTCAAGATCCTATTAACCAGGCAGAGAAACCGTCAAGCATCCAGGAGGTTCTTTGACAGTCGTGGTGTCTATATTGAATTAACGCTTTCAATAAATAAACATTAAATAAACGTTAAAGGTTTATAAAGGTTAACTGTGTACTTCTGGCCAGTTCTTCCTGTTTCCTTGTTCAGACCATGTTAGGGTTGTGTGGATCAGTAGTAATCAATAACCAAGCTGACAGAAGGTCTTGAGTTTTACTTTACATAAGAGTAAAGTAAAGCTGGGTAATTAAGTCAAATTGTGGTTCTGTTCCATTTACTTTATCCTGAATGTTTACAGGCTTGTATTAGGTCTACATCGTCTTAAGCCCTGAAGAGGCCATGCTTTGTCAGTGCTGGCCTAATCCTGATTAGCAGCACACTGGTGTGGTTGTAGTGGTTGAACTGGGCTGGTCTCTTTCCCCAGCCTTTACAAAGACCCTTTGTACGATTCACCATTCATAGAATCGCATTTACGTAGATCTCTCAGCTCACCTCATAACTCAAACCTAAGGCCCAACTGCCCAACAGGTGCAGAGTTACCGAGCAGTGCTGCTGGACAGTGTGGACGTGAAATATTTATGAGAGCAAAGTCATATTTATTTTCATTATTAAAAATGTCCCCAATGTCCCCACACAATTTTGGAGGCATCCTTCAGTATGCGGCCCCTATGTCAGTCTTACCCTACGATCACGCCGTAGTCCAGGTCACTAGTTGCTTGTGTGGGTGTTTCTAAGCTCGAGCCGAACTCTCACTGCCGTGGTTCAGTTTCGGAAATCCTTTTCCAAGCCTGATTTTACAAGACTGGAAATTTTGAGACTGATATGACTACAACGTTACAATAACTAGAGATTATATAGGGACGACGTTCTACTATTGGAGATGTAAGCCTGTGGTACCCTGCTTGACTCTCATTGGTTATCACCACATTGGAAGATAGCTCTCCAGGAGCCGGGCTTGTTGACCCCTGGCATGAAGTTAAAACATTAGAGTTGGTAGAGTACAACAAAATCGAGGATGGATATTCTAATGTTTGTTGACATTAAGCCAAACGATTGTGGAAAGATCAAAGGTTGAGGCAGTTAACTGTGTGATTGTCTTTTGACGAATGATTACTGGGGCATTACGAGGCAGAAAAATATGAAAACACCCGTTTTACAACTATAAGGGTTGTTTTCAATCTAGGCTCAGAGCTTCAGGAATCACAGTAACGATTCTCAGCTGGAGCTAATAAAGCTGCTCCTCACATCAACACAGCTGCCGCCTCGCAGCACAGCAGTGCCTCCTTCTGGAGCTAAACGACGAGGCACAATAGCTTTATTTTGAGAGGATTTAATCCCGTAAAAACTCATTTGACATGGTTTTTAATGAACAGTGTGAATGACGCTGAATGGCTTATACTAGCCTGTCCAGTAGAACATATCAGCCCTGCAGTTTGTGGTTTAAGACTGTTATTGTAGAGATATAAGAGAAATATGCCGAATTGAATTCAAATGGGAGATTGAAGCTAATCGATTCCGGAAATCAGTGCCCACTCCCAGACCTGATCATTTCTACAACTTTGTGTCTTCTACCCCGGTAACACACAACCACTGAGAAATGCTGGTGGTCACATTGCCCCACCTCCTCTTGTAAGACTAATCCTCTCAGAGGAGGTCCTAGGAGTACTGGAAGGTAAAGAGCACAAGACTGGGATTAAGGAGCAACTGTGGCGTTTTTCCTTTCGTCCCATTTGCACTGAAACCCCAGTTTATCTTCATCATCAACATTGAAAAATCTTAAACTGGTTGTCCTGGTTTTAGGGGCTTGGGGATGGGCCGCCAACGATGCTAGCTCTACCATGGGCAGTATTACTCTGCGCTACTTCTGCTATGGATGTCTCTTCACGTCTGTGACCTGGTCCATCCTGCTCTTCCTGTACTTCAGCCTAAGCCAGGAAAACCGCCTGTCCCTCAGCTATGTGCCCGTCCAGGGGGTACAGCACCACTTCCAGCCACGCTTCACTCGACGCCCGGGAATTCTCAACAGGGGTGCTGAGCAGGGCCGCAGGGGCCAGGGTCACGGCCCTGACCTCTCGCCTGAAATGGGTGAGTCGAGCAGGAATACAGTAACACCCAACAAGCAACTTCCAGTTGTAACAAGTGTTTTGTGGGATCTTTGACAGGTATGATTTTCAATGAGAAGGATCAGGAGGTGAGAGATATGGGCTACCACAGGCATGCCTTCAATGTTCTGATCAGCAACCGGCTTGGATACCATAGAGACCTACCCGACACCAGAAACGACAAGTAAGTGTGTTGGAATGTGCACCGGTCAACCTTGACATTATGACCACCTCCTTTCTCTGCAGACTTTATTCTCCTCCTTTCACCCTGATCTTCAATGATCAGGACCCCACAGGACCACCACAGAGCAGCTGTTATGAGGGTGGTGGGTCATTCTCAGCACTGCAGTCACACTGACTGACAGATACAACAGTGCTGCTGGAGTGTTTAAACAGTGTGTCCACTCACTGTCCACTCTATTAGACACTCCTACCGAGTGTCTCCACCTTGTAGATGAAAAGTCAGAGACAGAAGCTCATCTGTTTCTGCACAGGTTGTGTTGGTCATCCTCTAGTCCTACATCAGTGCTCACAGGACACTGCTCACAGGACGCTGCTCACAGGACGCTGCTCACAGGACGCTGCTCACAGGACCCTGTCGGCTGGACATTTCTGGATGGTGGACTGTTCTCAGCACTGTTGTGTCTGATCCACTCGTACCACAGCAACATGTCAGTGTGACTGCAGTACTGAGAATGACCCACCACCCACTTAATAGCTGCTCTGTGGTGGTCCTGTGGGGTCCTGATCATTGAAGATCAGGGTGAAAGGAGGAGAATAAAGTACTTTAAAGGTTCTCCAGTATGGTTAGAGGAGGTGGTACAATGATTATAGGAGGAGAGCTTGTTCAAATCACAAACCAGAACATTAAGAACACCGTTATCTGGGTAATGTGGTCGAGTAAGTGCTGCTGAAGCATAACGAAGGTCTTTGTAAACGGTGATCTTCTGTTGGTGTATTTTACTGTGGAGAAAGCAGACAGATGCACTCGGATACTGTAGTTATGTATTCATGCACCTCTTTAAGCACTCGCGCTGTAGGCGTATTATTCAGATAATTATTCATGGAGCTTGTTTTCCACTAACTACTGTGAATCTCATGGTAACACTTCTAGACTTACTGTGCAGGTTGTGTGGTTATGAAACCGAGGAATCGAAACGTGTGCCCACAAAGGAGGCTTTAGGCTTAAGGGGTTAAAATACTAATGCCAGCAGCCATCACTGTTAATGTGGTTTGGTGGTGAGCAGAATGAGACGGGATCAGCTACCCTCATGTATTTTGTAGAATCCTAACTCGACCCGTTCATTCATTATTAACGGTGTTCACTTTCCCTGCGTTAACCCTTTCGCTTCTCCAGGTGCAAAGAGAAGATCTATCCACTGGCTCTGCCGACAGCCAGCGTAGTGATCTGCTTCTTTAACGAGGCCTTCTCTGCCCTGCTGAGGACGGTGCACAGTGTTCTGGATCGTACCCCGGGTTACCTCCTGCATGAGATCATCCTGGTGGATGATAACAGTGAGCTAGGCAAGAACCTCTTTCCAGATTAAGTTTCCCAAACACTTCCTCTGTCCCTCAGTCCCTCAGTCCTTCTGTCCCTCATTCCCTCTGTCCCTCAGTCCACCAAAGCAGAGCAGATACTGGGATGTTGTTCTGGGCTGTTAGTGGCCTGTTTGGGGTATTGACTGCAAACTCTACACACTGCAGATTCATACTGGATTAGAATCACTGTACAGTTATTACATCAGACTGTAAAACTACACACTGCAGATTCATATTGAATTACACTGGATAAACCAGCTGGTTTAGGTGAACTGAAGTGAGTTGAAACGTCTGTCTAATCTGTAGATTCATTAACAGCATTTGATGAAACAATCGCACTTTGACGGTTATATCGACTGTGTTGTCATGCAGAGGACCTGAAGGAGGACCTGAATGCATATATACTAAAGAATCTACCAGGCAAAGTCAAGTTGGTGCGGAACGAGAAGAGGGAAGGTCTGATCCGTGGAAGAATGATCGGAGCATCTCACGCTTCAGGTGTGTCCTGTTCCTCACGCAGCGTCACCTAAGAGACTCCTCATCATCAGCGGTTCGTCATGTGATGAGATGTTTCACACAGCTCTCTCTCTCTCTCTCTCTCTCTCTCTCTCTCTCTCTCTCTCTCTCTCTGTCAGGTGAGGTCTTGGTCTTTCTGGACAGTCACTGTGAAGTGAATGAAGCGTGGCTGCAGCCCTTGCTAACACCCATCAAAGAGAACCGCCACACTGTGGTGTGTCCTGTCATTGACATCATCAGTGCGGACACACTGGTCTACAGTCCTTCCCCCATTGTCCGGGGGGGTTTCAACTGGGGGCTGCACTTTAAATGGGACCCTGTTCCTATGTCTGAAC
Source organism: Acestrorhynchus altus (assembly GCA_034509495.1). NCBI lineage: Eukaryota > Metazoa > Chordata > Actinopteri > Characiformes > Acestrorhynchidae > Acestrorhynchus > Acestrorhynchus altus. The sequence goes on from CM067507.1 coordinate 35,364,686, forward strand.
TCAACAACCCCAGTGGCGCTATCAGGTACCCTCACAAAGAGCCCACACTCAGCTAGACTGGCATCTCATTGGCTGATCTGCAATTAATAAATCTATCGTCAGTTGGTCTTTTAGTCAAATTTGCCTTTTCTCAGACCATCATTTTACCTAGAACCGACATGTTATTTTACAGAACACCAGCTCCAGATGTTCCAGTCTGAGTTTTGTTTAGTGAAGGACAGGGATGGGCACTATGAGTTTATGAGAATGTAGATTTTCTTTTCTTTTATTTAATTCTCCATTAGTTTACTTGTGTATTAAAGCAGCATTATGCATTATTCCTTGCTCCTGGGCGCCCCCTACAGTCACTTTCACTGAAAGTGCCCCCTCAAGGACAGCTGTGCATTTGTTGATGAATTGAGAGATTCAGAACCAGCATGTGGACTGAGTCGGAAGAGTAAAGTTAGTTTCATGTCCTGTAATATGACTCGGGTTGCAGCATTCCGACCAGGAGTGGGAATGACGGCAGTCCCTACGGCAGTCGGTGGAGCGTCGGCATGATTCCGAAGGTGATGTTTTGAGACAAAGCTGCTACAAAATGTTGCTTTCAGAATCTGTGTCATCTGGAGGGCTGAATGATCCATTTTGTAATCTATAGTGATGTAAATCGCGATGCGTTCTCCGTAGCGTGCAGCGTGGTCGCCATCACCTCCGTGTTTCAGTGCTGATTTGGTGGCGTGGCTGTAGCTCTTTGGCTGAGGTTTATAGATGTTTGGGATAAAAGCCGCTGAGTGCTGATGGTGGCGCTGTCACCCCGGGCCCACTCTGCATCGACCGGGTCAGATGGGCAGCTTAACTCCATTAGCGTGGCGTGGGCCGATGACGGCCGGGGGGCCTCGCTGTCCGTCTCCGGTCGCTGGCCGTCTCGCTCTGTGCTGCTGTGTTTGACAACACCAACTAACTGTGAATCAAACTTCTCGTGCGCCAGTCCTGGAGCGCCACGGCTGAGCTCTGCTGCTTTTCCCTGAACTCGCTCAACAGATTCATATAAATGTACTGTACACTGATGATGCACCGCAGGTCAAAAGTTTTAGAACACTATGCAGAACCCGGTTTCATTACTAAAAACCGTAGCAACCGTTGCTTGGCTGCTTTGGCTTGGAGCCTAGATATTATAGCATAGTTTTAACACCGTAATATAAACACTAATTATGTGAGTCTTGCTGGATAGTTCCGCTGTCCTGTCATTGTGTCCTGTCATTGTGTCCTCTCAGTGCATTGTGCTGTATGCAAGCTGGAACCATTGTAGTGGTTCGCTTTCAGCCTGGCTCCCGGTCACTTTCCTGGGTTTGGCTTTCTCGTGTCTTACCGTACGCTGGTGCTTTCCCTTCTGAAGTGTGTTTAGTTCCAGTTTGGTCCACCTGAGGGAGTAGGGTTTGTTTTGAGGGAAGGTGTGGATCCTTTGCGCTCCAAGCTTTTCACTTCGTCATGTGGAGAGTTTGAGCTCCCCGTCCTTGGACGCTGGATCAGGAACAGCTGCAGTCTGTAGATCAGGTGATTAGCTGATGTAATTAAGACAAGCAGGTGATTAAGACTGTGATGTAACAGTTTTGGAGTTTTGGAATTGGCCTGTTTTGCAGCTCTGTTTTGGTTCTGCTGGATGGTCTTTTGAGGAAGGAACAGCAGGGTTTGAGGTTCACAGTTTGCCAAATTAAATAGTTGTAGATGCCCATTCTAGAGCAACTTTAAGTACTGATATTTGTTATTTAAGCCTGTGTTAGTTGTTAGTTTCTAAGCTTCTTAGTTCAGTACAGATCTGTTAATCAGTGTAAATCAGATTTTCCACTTTAACACACTGGAGCGGATCTTATAAATGTCAGTGCGTCTTTCCCAATTTTATTTGAGTACTGTTGGGACTTTGGCCCATTTGTGTTTGCTTGTCCTGTCGTGCTTGCTGTGTGATTGATTGATTTAGAGTTTGGCTCTTTGATTTGAGATCTGACTCTAATCGCAGGTCTCCTACGATGGCTGGTGGCCTGTTTGCTATGGACAGGAAGTACTTCAATGAGCTCGGACAGTATGACAGTGGCATGGACATCTGGGGCGGAGAAAATCTGGAGATTTCTTTCCGGGTAAAGAACCACAACCACACAGACACAGACACACACACACACACAGTGTGTCAGTAAGATATGTTTTTAGCTTTGTCTGGTTTGGTGTAAAAATTCGAGGTAACCTTTCTTCATGATGGACAGACAAGAAAAATAAATGGAAAATAATTTAAAATAAATAAAAGTAAAATAATCATTTCTCTTTAACTTGCATTGAAACAAAGAGATGTTTCTTCGGTAAAGACGTTTTTTTCTGACATTCGTGATATTTAAGTACTTGTGTTTATTAATTATGTCCTCGTAACGCAGTCATGATTAATGCCCTTTCGAGATCATTGGCATCAGTCGATTCCTCTGCTTGGGTCACCGGTTATCTAAAAATGCCTGCAGGCTCAGCCGCAGGAAGCCCTGTCAGTCGGGCTGCTGTGGAGCGATATTAGAGCTCCCCCTTGTGTCCATTTCTACATGCAGATGTCAGGGGTTGCTGTGAAACATGTCTGGACATAATGTTTCCTGAGAGACATGGTAAGACTTAAATTCCTAGCTTTCAAAGCTCAAAATAATAATTGTTTTAATGCCTGTGGATGTTTATTATTATTATTATTATTATTATTATTATTATTATTAATAACTAAATTGTGTTCTATAGTTGCAAAAAAAGCACAAAAAAACATTTTGATATCAGCATTATATATCGGCCTTCGGTCACCTCGCTCTAAGTATCAGAATCATCCATTAAAAAAAAACCCTTATCGGTCTCAACTTTTCACTTTTTGACATTGTGACTCTGGCCATCTGGCCATGTCAGAGACAATGACACAGTGTATGTTGGTGTATATAATGTCCCGTAGACATATACTTACACAATACAAAGCATGCATTTATTAACAACAGTGTATAAAAGAATGAAATGATGTTAATGTTTTTTCCTGCAGAGTCAGGGCGTATACTGTATTACACACGCACGCACACACACACACACACACACACGCACACGCACACGTGCTGCATGCCAGATAGTGATCAGGAGCTGCAATTCTTCAGTTTATTCCCATTTTGGCTCATTTAACCAACCGCTCCCCCTCACTGAGTCCAAATTGGCTTTTCAGCTCCAATAATACATAAATGTCAGTAACGCCGGCCAAGTCTGAGGTATTTCTCCGTTTGCCCGTGATGGTTTTTGGAGAGCAGAGCTGTAGGTTCCTCCTGCCTGGAGGAGGATTGTTAATATAAGAGCTGTAACCTTGCTTCTGGGAAGAGTTTAGACCGTCAGCCTTTGGGATTGTGTGCAGTACACAGTCATCCAGTCGGAACTCCGGCTTGTTTTCAGCAGTTGAGTCAGATCCAGTTGCCGTCTGGCACACGGTTCTGCTCGTTATGACCCACATTAACTTCCAGCCCCGCGCTGAGCTGCTGCTTTCACCTTTATCTACATAGATCATGTTTTATTTGTTAACGATTGAAATACAGTGACACTTTATAGCTGTACCCCGAGACACTGGACCTGATCCTCTGTTTTTGTTTAAGGATCTTGGGCTTTCAATCCAACAGCTTCTTCCAGTAATATTCAATGTCCAAATGTTTGTGGACACCCTTTCTAATGAACACATTCAGATTGTCTAGTCCCTCTAGCAAGGTACTGCCAATAGAACCGGACTCTGTTCTCTGTAGAACTATCGGCATCATGTCTAAGGGATAAAGAGCCCCCCAACGTTGAGCTGTGGAGCTGTGTTTTCTGGAATGATGACCATCCAACATCCAGACCTCAATAAATCCTTTTCAAGAAATCATTCTTTCAACATATCAATCGTTCATTTAACCTTTCGTTCTGTTATAAAAATAGGACGTTTGTGGGACCCTTGCTCCGATTTGTTTGTTTGTTATTCAGCAAATAACTCGAAACTTGGGGGGAAACATGAGCCAGACGAGAGTTTTGAGCCCTGTGTAAACACAGAATAGTGACCGTCTCTACAGTGGAATCATGAAACGAGTGTATTAAACGCCGAATTATGAAGTGAAATGACTGAATGAGTCTCATTTCATTCATCTGAAATGATGGACATCAGCCATTCTCGTGTAAGGGGTTCAGACCTGTAGGCCTTGTCCTTACTGTTTTGGCTAGGACCAGTGGTGTCCTTCCACTTGTCTGCTCCCTCAGAGTGAAGGGAGTGATGGATTCTGGAGCAAGGTCAGTTTGAATTCTCAGAGATTTGGAAGAATTGAACACAAATACAGTCCTTTAAACTTTACTGAAAGATCAGAAAAAGTCATGATGAAGTCCTCTCACCAACTTATCTCTGGGTTTTTGAGGCAGTTCTGGATTGAAGACGTGTTTGAAGACAACAGCGGATCATCTGCCTCCATCTGGCCCTATCCCCTGCCTCCTCTTCTGTTACACCAACATCTCCATGTCCACCTTCACTACATCCATAAACCTTCTCTGAGGTCTTCCTCTTCTCCATCTCCAACATTCTTTGTCTGATATATCCACTATTCCTCCTCAACACATGTCCAAACCATCTCAACCTGGTCTCTTGCTTTATCTCCAAACTGCTCCACCTTCACTGTCCCTCTGATCTGCTCATTTCTAATCTTGTCCAGCCTAGTCACTCCCAACGAAACATCTCAGCATCTTCATCTCCACCACCTCCAGCTCAGCTTCCTGATGTGTGGATGCTATTGGACGCTCTATCAACACTCCACCCCTACCACACCATCTGCAGAACTGAGTGAGAACATTCAAGCTGCATGGGATGGATCATCACAGGACACCATTAGGAACCTCTACACCTCCATGCAGAGACGTCTGGCATGTTGTGTTAAACCTGACGCCGTACTGAGAGACACCACTTCTGTATGAGTAGATCAATAAATATTGATCAGATCAGATACATTTATGATCAGATATTGATCCTGATCACCTTCATCTTCCTTCACAACAGCACTGCAATCCCACACGTCCTTCTGGGGAAACTATTTGTTTCTATTTATTAATTTATTTATTTTGACGGTGTACTCTGTCCTCTCTCTGAGTGTGGGTATGGGAATGACTAGCGTTCTTCCTCCGTCCATGCCTGGGACACACTGTTAAAGTCTTCATGTGTTCTGTCTATCTCAGATCTGGATGTGTGGAGGCCAGCTCCTGATCATTCCCTGCTCTAGAGTGGGCCACATCTTCCGCAAGCGCCGACCTTACGGCTCACCTGGCGGACAGGACACCATGGCCCACAATTCCCTTCGACTGGCCCACGTCTGGATGGACGAGTATAAGGTGAGTCATGAAAAGGCCCCAGAAGAGAATACTGTGGTGACACCTACTCAGTCCTATCCAGGTCAAATAGAGGCAGTCGTCCAACATCTGTGAAGAACAACCAGTTCAGTTAATCAACAAACTGTAGAATAAACAGGACTTAGACAAACGTGTTTTAGCATGAAAGGGTTTCAGTAAAGTGGAGAAAAGACTGTATAAAACACTCGTTCAATCAAATCAGAATAAACCAGGCTCGGCTTACTTATCGTGTGTGTGTGTGTGTGTGTGTGTGTGTGTGTGTGTGTGTGTGTGTGTGTGTGTGTGNTGTGTGTGTGTGTGTGTGTGTGTGTGTGTGTGTGTGTGTGTGTGTGTG